>JAJJWW010016088.1:0-107375 GCA_023531295.1 Papaver armeniacum | reverse complement strand
ACAACAAGGAGGAATGTGTTGAGAATGAGACCGGTATGACCAATATTGTGGAAGACCCAATTGAGCTTGCATATGATTGTAATGATGATGTTTATGTCGAGACTTTGGTTACGGCAGAAACGGACGAAGAATGGTTGCAAGGTTTGATAGAGGACCATGATATAAAAGAGGTGAATTATTCACTTGAGTTTTTCAAGGATGAGGAGGATTCCGTGATACAAGAGATTGTGCAAGGTTTGTCTAATCCGTTGCCTATTGTTTCTTCTCCTTTACCTCTTATTGGTTTGAATGTATGTGCTTCGAGAACATTGTTGAATGACTTTGTTTCTCGTTTTCCGCCATTAGAGATACTTGATTCTCATACTATGCAGGTTATGGAACAAGAAACCATGGAAGTTCCCGACTTCTATATTCTTTATGCACTTCCATGTGTGGATAAGAATAAGTGTGGGGGAAACTTTTATCGGTTCATAGCTTCGTTTCTGTTTTATATTACTAATATTTGTGCGAAGCTAGTGTTTGAAAAACAGGTTCTATGGAAGGATCCCCAACTTTTCAGATTATTGGTGTATGGGGAATGAATTTTACAAGAAGCTAAGTCGGGCCGTCGACTTTAAAACAAGCGCTAAGTGGGAGGCAACCCACCGGTTTTGTATCTTTATCCTTATCTTTTTACTTTTATGCATTTGCTTTTATCTTTATTTTCTTTGTTTTTGCATATTATTTGCGGAATTTCCCACCTTGGACTTTCTTTGGACGATTCAATTTTACATTGAGGACAATGTAAAGTTTAAGTGTGGGGGAGCATTTGTATGTTTTAGTTTGTTTTATGCCTTTAAAAAAAAAATGAGAAAAATTGAAAAACCGAGAAAAAAATTGTGCTTTTTGAACTCCGAAATCTAGAAACTTGTGCCTTTAGGATGACACCATTAGTGGATGGAACCATTTTGAATGCAGGAGTTGAGGAACCAATTAACTTAAAAGGGGACGAATATAGCTCAGAAATCACAAATTAACATGATAGTTGTTACCATATCTCTAATATCACCATATCACATTCTATTTTTATTTTTCCATATTTATCTATTGTTCTCTAAGTGCTTTGGTGGGTCACTAAACATCGACGTGTTATTACTGCTAGGATGAAATAGAGTGATTGAGTTACTAGAAAAAGAAAAAAAAAATGATGAAAAAATATATATGAAAAAAAAAAAAAAAAAAGACCGACCAATTAGACCAAAACGGAATAAAAAGACACTTGGGAATAGCAGTATGTGTGAAACGTAGTCCATGTCTCCGTCGCCTAAACAAGCGTGGAATGCAGGATCCAAGGCAACTATCATATACGTGTTGACAAGGAAGCATGCGCTTGGATCCAAAAGATCTAATCATGCCGTCTAAAAAAAGAGAAATTGGATCCAGTTTGATCCAATCATTTAAAAAAAAGAGAAGAAATTATTATTGTGTTGAATAAAGTCACTCTTGGTTCCCTTGTATATGCCAATTGATTTGATGTAGCATTCAGCACTAAGTAGCTCAATCCAATAAGATTAGGTTCATCTTAGCAGTGACCTTCAGACAGATATGGGAAACATCGAACACTTGTGAATATTCGCCAACATCTACATCTATATCCATCTTCTTAATCTTTTCATTGTGATTGTGGTTTGTTAGTTTCCGAGTATTGTGGCTTGTTCGACTATCTAATTAGAGTTTATTTACTAATATATGAATTGAATTTGCAAGGTACCTCCTCCTGTAGTCATTTTGGATTCGTTCATTGATTTGTCACAAATAGACGGAGTTGGAAATATAGGTTTTGTAGGTAGACCTCTTGTAAACCTTCAAGAGACTATAACTCGTCCACTACGGACACCTAGGGGTTTAAAGGCTTGTTATTTATGCTAAAATTAACCGTAGCCTCGACGTCACGGAGTTGTATGTATTTGTTTTAGTTTTGTTTTGTTCGATTTGCTCGAGGACTAGCAAAGTCTAAGTGTGGGGGAATTTGATAGGTGTCTAAAACACCTAATTTTATATCTAGTATTTATGCATTCTTTGCGAGTTTTCTTGTAAATTATGTATTTTATCTTTTCTTTTGAGTTTATAGGTGTTTTGGAGTCATTGGAGCAAAATAAGAAGAAATTGTCCAAAGTCAGCAAGAAGGACAAAGTCGTCATTTCATGGGAGGATGATATTGGGAGCACAGTGAAAGATAAGGGGCAACTGCTGGGTGGCCCGTATCCACTATTGGGGTGTTAATAGAAATCCCACTTCACAGGGCATTATCTAGATCGAATTGAGAAACTTTCCCTTTCTCTATTGTTATCAGCGGCTGCTATTGCCGTGAGGTTGAGATGCGGAGAAATCAGTGAAGAAGAGAAGAAATTGAGCAATGAAACTGAAATCAGTTTCTCTAGAGAAATGGGTTGGTGGTTTCTGTTAGGATGGAAGATTGAGGAGAAATTGATGATTGAATTGAGAGTTGCAGAAGTTAGGGTTTGAGAAGAAACAAAGGAGATTTGCAGCCTGCTTTCATGACTCTCTGAACAAGATCGAGACGATGGATTGATATCTCAGTAAATTGATTGAAGAATAGGGATGAATTGATGAAGGATTGAATTGGGTCCGAAGAATTCAGGAAGAAGAGCTTAGGGTTTGCCAGTGCTCGAGGTCGGATGAGAAGGGAGAGACTCAGTGAATTTGTTGTTGTTGTTCTTGAGGTGGAGTTGAAGCGATTGCAGATGCCAGGTCTGAGAAGGATTGAAATAAACTTGCAGTCTGGTGGCTGTATGAAGCTTAATTCCGTGCAGGTTTGATTGGTTGGTGACAATGAAGCTCAGATGGTGAAAGTGAGCAATAACTGGCTGAGGAGTTTCAGAATGAAGGGATGCTTGGTCTGGTATTGCAATGAGATGCAAATTGCAGCTGGAGTTAAAGCAAGTGCTTGAAGGAATTGTGTTGCAGGTTTGGAGATGGAACTGAGCCGTGTAGAAAGGATTGAGATATGGACAAAATTGCAGGTCATGGGTTCTGGTATTCGAACAAGAGGAAGCTCAGACATAAAGCAATTGGCAAGATGCAAGGATACGAGTTTGTTATTGTTGATTGGCAGGTGACGGTGGCCTGGGCTTGAGAAGAACAAATAATCGGAGCTGCTGGCAACGTCACTTGATTGCCGTGGTCGGAAAATGAGTCGAATCTGCAGGTGGTTCTGGCAAGGAAGAGAAAGGGGTCTGTTGATTGAGTATTAGGAGCTATTCAATGGGTGTTTGATCGAGGCAGAGAATATGGAAAGCGAAAATGTAGTCAGGTCAACTGGTGTTGTTCGCAGGAAGTGAAGCTTTGGTCACTGAAGTCACGGAATAGAATGGAGGCTAGAAGAGCTTGGACGTGGCCTGGATTTGGAATCTGGTGATGATGTTGCAAGAGCAGAATGAGAGTTGCTGAGACGAATGCTAGGAACTGAGCAGGGTCGTAGCTGGTGTCAAGTTGCAGTTGGTAGTGATGATTGTTGAGATGAGGAAGCATCTGAGAAGTTGATGGTTGGTGTTGGTCTCTTGAAGAACTGATTTGGAGGTTTGATTGGAAATTAGTCAGGACTGCAAATAATGGGTATGTGACTGATTCAGTTAAGGTTAATGGGATTCAACTCAGATGAGGTGAGCTGTTAGTAATGGCCGCTGCCAATGATTATGGAGTCTGTGATGTGCCGAGAATTGCAGAGATAAATGGGAGTTGGAGTTTGGCCAGATGGTTATGAAAGGGTTAAGAGCTCATTGAGCTGAGAAGTATGAAGCTACATGTGATGATACTATGAGCTGTGAAGACTGCAAACCGAGGCTAGGCTGAAGCAATGAAATGAGCAGGTTGGAAGTTATGATGAATTGGTGGTTAAAGTGATATGGAAGATGAGAATGGGGTTGAGACTGAGCTG
The DNA here is from genome assembly GCA_023531295.1 of Papaver armeniacum. NCBI lineage: Eukaryota > Viridiplantae > Streptophyta > Magnoliopsida > Ranunculales > Papaveraceae > Papaver > Papaver armeniacum. The sequence continues at coordinate 103,438 of JAJJWW010016088.1, read as the reverse complement.
AATGGCAGGATATGGGAGTTGCAGGATTGATTGCAGGGTCCTGGTGGAGCTGTAGGCACTGGTGGTTAATGCACTGAATTGCAGGAGCTTGAGTTGCAGGTTGTTGTGTTGCTGCCAGGTTTGGTCTTGAGGAATTGCAGCTGAGCTAAAGAGCAGAACTGCAAGTGCAATGAATGGAAGAAGTGGAATTGGTAACGCATATGAACTAGGTGATGTTTTGGAGCTGAGTTGCAGGGCAGGATATTACAAACATGGTGCATTACAGGATATGCACTGAGGTTACAGGGAAGGCAGCCATCATGGCTGAAGCGCAATGATTGTGCTACACCTGCTTCGCCTCGTGCAAGAACCTGTAACCGGGCAAAGTCAGCCCATTAGATCACCAAAGACAATGACTCGAGTCTAACACAGGATCCTGACTCAGTTGACTCACCCTAACTCGGTCAGTGGCTGACCCAGTTGACCCGACCGATCCGACCCAGTTGACCCGACCGATCCGACCCGTTGACCGGTGACCGGGTTGACTTTGCCGGTCACCTGAAATAGTTTCCGGCGACTATTCCGGCCGATTTCCGGCCATAATCCCAGTTTTCCGGCGACGTGTTTTTGGACATATTTTCTACATGGGTTTTTCTCACACATGGGCTTGGTGGACCACTTGGAGATGGGTTTTGAGAAGACCTAATATTGGAAGGAGTATCCTTTATGGAATTGAAGAAACATATAAATAGAAAAGTCTTTCTCAAACCTAGATATATCTCCATTAGGGAGACTTCTACTTGTTTTCGAGGGTTTCACATGATAGTTTTCTTCTTTGCTTTCTATGATGATTTCCAAAAACACAAGTAACTAAGTTTTTATTATTGGTTGAAGATGTAGTTGGATTTTGCAACCAAGTTATGATTTTTATGAATTAGTTTTCTCTCAATATTATCGTTTGATTTTCTACGGGTTATAATAATTGCATGATTGAAGTATTGCAATATGATTGAATGTTTGTTTAGTCGAGTCTAGAATTGATTGAACTCACATCCATATTTATAGCTATTTTAGGGTTTTCATCGAGCGATAACCTTGAATACGAGTAGCATGATATGATTAGGGTTTGTAGTGATACATCCTCGTAGTCATATGTAGAAATTGACATTTGTCCGAATTATTTGCGCAATGTATTACAATTGCATTGATTAGCCTATTTCTGAAACTTAATGCTCCTAGGAATTGAACTTAATTAGCGCAAGGCGTTAGGTTATTCTTTAGGTAGAATTCACATACGCAGCTCTAATGTGTGTGTTGATGACTTAGGAAATTACGGAGTATTCTTGCAATAAGGTATTCTATGGCTTTTGATGATAGTGAGATTAAATACGAATTCTATTCATATATTCATAAACTTGTTTACAATTGAAGATGAAACCTTTATCCAATATTTCACATTCTTGATTTGCGTACTTCATTTGCTTTTTGTTTATTTTTATTTACACAATCAGAAATTCTTCCGGGTTACTTATAAGATACCATAACAATTTGACAACCTAGACCTCTCTGTGGGATCGATCCTTTCTTGCCCTTGCTATATTTATATTTTGAGTAGTAAGAAAGTGTAATTTATTTTTGACGCTTACGACCGCGATCATCCCCACTGTGTTGCATTTTTAACACTGCTTCTCCTTCCTTTCGTGTTAAACATCTAAGCGAGGGTCCATTAAAGGATCTTCGGTACAATACCCCGTCTCTTAATTCATAATTTGTTGCACGGCTTTTTAATTTGTGCATCTCTAATCTATTTCTTGGTGTTTCTCCTTTCATTAGATAAGCATGAAGTTTTGTCCTCCAATCCTCGCAATGGGGTCTTTGTATTTCATCTTCTATGAGCATTACTTCTGCTTCTTCCTCTTCCTCTTTGTTGATTGATGGTGATAGAAGTGTCTGTATTTTTATGCATCTCGCAGATGGATCTGTCATCATACTTGATATAAAAGCAAAAGCATCTGCAAGTCTATTGTCTTTTCTTGATATGTGTCTCCACTTTATTTTTGGTATCTTCAAATGACAATTCTTCAACAAGCTTTTTGTATTTTTTCAAGGATGCTTCATTTGTAGTATACTCTTCTTTTATCTCGGCTAATAGCTAACCGAGAATCACCGTAACTCTTACATTCTCCAACTTCATTTCTATTGCAAATCGCAAAGCATGTACTATAGCTTCATATTCTGTTTCATTGTTGGTAGATGCAAATTCCAATCTAAAAGAGAAAGCCATTTTATTGCCTTCTGGCAAAATTACAATGATCCCAATTCCGTTGCCTTCTCCATTTGACGATCCATCTACCAATATTTCCCATCTGTTTGGCTCAGTTAATAAATCCCTTGGATTTCCATGTTCTTCTTCTATATCCATCATTTCTTCCACTGCTTCATCCTCTTCCAATGGAAATTCTTCTAAAAAGTCTGCAACAACTTGTGATTTGGGTGAGGATAACACTTCATATTTGAGTTTGCAATGACTTACTTGAGCATTCCATCTTTCAACCCTTCCTGACCTTTTTGAATTTTTCATTACTGACTCAATTGGCACTTTTGTCATTACCTTTACCGTGTGTGCTTCGAAGTAGATGCGAAGTTTAAACGTTGTGTAAACTAATGCCAAAATTAATTTTTCAATTTTTGAATAATTTTTCTCTCATGGCATTGAATGTTTTGTTGATGTAATAGATTGGTTTTTCCACACTGCGTCCATTTGCAATAATACTGCGCTTAGTGCATGCGAGGTTGTCGCGAGGTAAATTAGTAATTCCTCCCCTGGTTCTGCTTTTTGTAATATTGATATATCCATTAGATGTTCTTTTATTCCTTGCAATGCCTTTTCACATTCATCCGTCCACCTAAATTTCGCTCCCTTTTGAAGTATGTTGAAAAAATGTTTGCACTTATCAGATGATCGCGAGATAAATCTTCCTAGCGAAGCTAATAATCCATTTAACTTTTGCACATCTTTCACTGTTGCTGGTGTCGGCATATCGCTAATTGCTTGTATTTTCTCTGGATCGACTTGTATTCCTTCTTTTGACACGATGTATCCTAAATTTTTTCCAGATGCCACTCCAAAGGTACATTTATGGATTTACTTTGATGTTGAAATGTCTCATTTGTTCAAAAATTTCCTTCAAATCTCGTACATGATCTTTTGCTTCTTTACTTTTTATTAACATGTCATCCACGTATACCTCTAGTGTTCTATGTATCCATTTTTCGAACACTTTTTCTACCATCCTTTGGTATGTTGCTCCAAAGATTTCGCAGGCCAAATGGCATTTTTGTGTAACAAGATAATCCTCTTGGAGCGAAAAAGGCAAGATGCTCTTGGTCTTCTTCAAATGAGAGGAATTTGATTGTATCCCTTGTATCCATCAAGAGAGGATATCCTTTCATTTCCTGCCGCTGATTCAACCATCTGCGGAATGTCTGGCAAAGGAAAGCTATCTTTTGGACAAGCTTTGTTTAGATCGGTAAAATCTATGCAAATTCTTATTCCTTTTTTCTTCTTTGGGACTACTACCATATTTGCTATCCACTCGGGATATTTTGCTTGTCTAATAATTCCGGCGTCAAGCATCTTCTGTAATTCTTCTTCTATTTGAGGATGATATGATGTGGCAATTTTTCTAATTCTTTGCTTGAATGGTCTTGCATTTTTATCAATCTCTAATTTATGACACGCTACAGATGGATCTATTCCAGGCATCTCATCCATATCCCACGCGAAAATGTCTTTATAATCTCGCAACAAATCAATAGTCTTTCTTTCCTCATCCGCCTCCATTTTAGTCCCAATTTTTAACATCTTGGGTTCTTCTTCAGTTCCGATATTCACTTCCTTTGTTGGATCTGCCGCAGTGTAACTAGCCGTCGGTTCTCCCATGGGCGTTGGTCCTTTTACTTCCTTCGCGAGTTCATTTTCTTCACCATATATTCCTTTTCCTTCTTCTTCTCTTATCATGTAAGCTCTAAATTCTTCTTCCTTTTTCGCTGCTTTTGCCATCTTCTTGCGATCTTTTCGCCTCTTCCCCTGTTCTTCATAATTTTTAACTTCGATCTGGTGATATATCCTTCCTTTATCAGTATCACCTCTGATTTCGCCAATTCCATTCGGTATAGGAAATTTGACACATTGATGAAATATTGACGCTACAGCTTTTATTGCATGTATCCACGGTCTTCCCAACAATATGTTGTATGGTGATTCCATATCCACTACACATAACGTCACATGTGTTTCAATTTCTCCCAGCAAAATTCGTATTTTTATTTCCCCTTTAGGTTTTGTTATTGATTTGCCGAAACCATAGATATGATATGTTGCGGAAGTCATTTCTTCATCTTTGTACCCCAATTTTTTATATGCATGATAAAACATTATATTCACTGAACTCCCTGTATCCACCAAAGTTCTATTTATTGCCCATTCTTCCATTGTTTTTGTTAATTTTCCTCCTTCTTTGCTTGCACTTATTGTAATCACTAGTGGAGATGTGTGATTTAAATTCTCTCCTGATATCTCCGTTGCTGTGAATATAATTCTCTATTTTTCCCATTCTTTCAAGGGTGACATCTTCTCTGCTGTTACAATTTTCTTTCCTTCAAAATCTCTTTTGTGTACTCTCCCTTTGATATTTTCATGAAATTCGTTAACCATTATTTTTGTAATCATATTACATTCCAGTTCTCCATCATTCTCTTTGATTCTGATTTTCTCCAATTTATCCATCATACTCTTGATTTTAGTGACAATATCCAATCTCTTATCTTCAATCAGTCCCTGTTTCTAGCGCCAATATGTAGTTGCAGGAAATCCTACACTACACCACTCACTAAATTCCACACAACTAAGCCATTTGGAGATGAATAATATGATTTTTATTGATTAATTCCTTGAATATTACAAGATAAAATGGAAAAGGGCTAAAGAAAATACAATCACTCCAACTTTCTCTCTCCTAATGACTTGCCTAACACTCCGAAAAAGATCTCTCTCTACAATAGACTTGCTCAACTCTTTATATAGGTTAGTACACAGTGGATGACAGCTAAGCTGTCCTTTATTTTCGGGAATGACTTGCGAGATATCGCAAGTGTACAAATACAAAATCTCGCCACTCTCCTAAATCTCGCTGGGTCTTCACATCTTTCTCGTGTTTTGGCTGCCGTCATTCATTGCGTCATTTATATTACTCATCTGCGACACTTTCGCAATGCTTTCGTTTATTGATCTCGCGATGTATGGTTGTTGCGATATTCTGATCCTACATTATTACTGCTCAAGATAATTCTCAACTCAATAGAATACCTTCTAGTGAAGAAATCTTTGAAACTATTAAGCATATGAATGCTTGGATTTCACCTGGCCCTGATGGTTTCCAATCTGGCTTTTACAAATACAATTGGGATATTGTTGGCAAGATGTTACTAATGCTATTCAAGGGTTTTTTGAAACAGGTTTCTTGCCAACAACTTTCAATAAAACTTATCTTAGTTTGATACCTAAGAATGATGCTACTAAACCTGTGGATTTCAGACCTATAGGTTTGTGCAATATGTTTATAAGGTTATCTCTAAGATTATGACAGAGAGAATTAAACCTCACTTAAAACTTCTGATCTCTCCTTATCAAGCTGTATTTGTACCAGGTAGGGATATACATGACAACATTATTGTGGCTCATGAGATGATTCACTCTATGAAGTACAAAGAAGGACACAATGGTACTATGGCCTTAAAACTTGATCTTTCTAAAGCTTTTGATAGAATAGAATGGCCTTTCTTGCTAGGAGTTCTTAGAAGCTTTGGTTTTGATGATAAATTATGTGGATATATAAATCACTGCATCTCTATTACTCACATTTATGTTCTCTTAAATGGTTCTCCTACTCATGGTTTTAACCCATCTAGAGGCATTAGACAAGGTGATCCCTTATCACCTTATATTTTCATTCTCTGTATGGAATTCTTATCCAGGCTGTTATTAAATGCTGAAACTAATCATCAAATTTGAGGAGTTAAAGCAGCTAGGAATGCTCCAGGTATTACCCATCTAATGTTTGCTGATGATATTCTTATTTTTGCTCAAGCTGATATGCACAACATTGCTGGTATTATGAATACTCTTGACTATTTTGGTAGTGTTTCTTGTCAAATGCTCAACTTGGATAAGTCAAGTGTTTATTTTAGTCATAATCTTAGTCATAGTACTAAAGAAAGTCTTGCTAAAGAACTCAAAATGACTGAAATGAAGGATAGTGATACATATTTAGGAGTCACTTTGTTGTTAGGAAGGAACAAAACCAAAGCTTTTAGGCTACTGGTTCAATCCTTTGGTTCTAGACTTAAGACTTGGAAAGGAAAAACTATGAATCATTCTACTAGAACTGTTATGGTTGAACATGTTTTAAATGCTTTACCTACTTACCGGATGGGTTGTTTCATAATTCCTAAAACTTTGATTGATCAGATGGATGTTATTCAAAAACATTTCTAGTGGGGACATAGTAGTAATAGAGGCCTTTGTTTGATAGGATGGAATAATCTAAGCATTCCTAAGTATTTGGGTGGTCTGGGTTTTAGAAACCTTGAACATTTCAATATTGCTATGCTAACTAAATTGGCATGGAAAGCTTGTAATAATGACAGTTTCCTGTGTATGTAAATTGTTAAAGCCAAATATGGTAAAGATGGCAGTTTACTCCATCTAGATAAATTAAAAGATAATTCTTCTTGGCTTTGGAAAAGTATTTACTTTGAGGTTGTGCAACAATACTCTATGTGGATAGTTCAGTGTGGCACTAAAATTAACATTTGGCTTGATAATTAGATTATTGGTTTCAATAGTCCACCTGTCCCAACTGTGGGTCTTTCTAGCCTGTTATCTTACACTCTAGTTTGTGATTTATTTCTACCTGGTACTAGAATCTGGAATGAGCAGCTTATCTGTTCTATTTTTAATCAAGATACCTCAACTGCTATCCTAAATATGCTTATTCCTCCTATTGGTAAAGATTATCTGATTCGGAAACCTAACAGAAAAGGTAATTTCACTGTAAAGAGTGCTTACAATACTCTTTGTGATAATTCTTTTAACAATTCCATTGCTGGTGATACCATTCCTAAAGATATTTGGAAACAACTCTGGCAATATAAAGTTCCTCATAGACTACAACTTTTTGTCTGGAAATGCTTAAAAAAACATTGTTCCTGTTAGAGTCAAACTTGCTAGTTATAACCTTGAAGTAGAACCCCATTGTAAGTTTTGTAATCATAGTCTTGAAACCATTAACCATTTTATGGTTGAGTGTGACTATGCTAGATCCATATGGAATGCTTTAAATGTTGATATTATTGCTGATACTCAGCAGTTTAATTCTTTCCAGTCTTGGGTAACATCTTGGTTCATTGTAGGTGAAGAACCCCAGAATAGTTACAGAAATGAGAATTATGTGATTAAGTTAATGTGCATTATTTGGTATATTTGAAAGGACAGGTGCAATCTAATTTTTCAGGATGTTGCTCCTAATAAGAACAGTACTCTCACTAGGATACAACATTTAATTCAACATTGTAATTATGATGTTGTTTACACTAATGTTAACAGACAATGCATCACTCTCATCAAGGAATGGATCCCTCCGGAGGAAGGATTTGTTAAACTGAATATAGATGCTTCATATCTGACTGAAACTAAGAAAGGTAGCATTGGACTAATTGTGCGTAATCATGCAGGAAATGCAGTAGGAGTTAAAGGATTTCAACTGGAGGAAGAAGTGGATGCAGATGTGGGAGCTGAACATTTTGAATGCAAAGCTCTAGTCATGGCGGTAGATTGGATGGAGGAGTGTGGTTATAATAAAGTTATCTTTGAGATGGATTGTGCAAATGTGGTGAACTCTGTTAACAATGGAGAATGCCAAGTGCAATGGTTTAATCAACATTTTATTTCAGCAATCAAGAACAAGTTTCCGGTAATAATTTTTGGTTTTGCAAGTTAGTTAATAGACTAGGTAATAGTGTGGTTCATGCACTAGCAAGAAAACCTAGACTTGAAGCTCTAAGTTTCTCTTATGATTCCAATTTTCCTCCTGATATCTCCAAATGTATTGATGAAGACTATGTTTTTTACAACAGGTAATCAATAAATCCACATTTTAGTATCAAAAAAAAAAAAAAAAAGACAATGCAAGAGCTAACATACTTGATCGAATCTCTAAATGGTAAATAACTTGCAGTAGGGCCGTCTTAGGGGCTAGGCATACTAGGCGCCTAAGGACTCAAAGTGTTGGGGCCCAAAATATTTTTTTCTTCCGACGGTAGCCAATATGTAACAATATAAGTGTTAGTAAGTGTTTTTCCACACTTTTTTGCATTACAGATAGTAGGTAACATTTGTAGTCGTTATCAAATAGTTTATAACAACTATAGTTGTTGTTAAAATCTTAGTTTTTTGAAAACACCAACCAGTTTTGGGGTATTTTACACCAAATTTTCAGCTTATAACCCAAAATCTAATCAAAAACGCTTATTTATTTTTTTATTTTTTTTTTGGGACAATCAACATATTTCAATTCATTCAAATCAAAATCGTGATTACATGTTCGCTTACAGGAATAACAAAAACATCAAAATACAAAATAATCAAAACCCTAATACAAATAAGGACATCAATTACAAGTATATCGCGAAGAGAAAGAGCGATAAACAACAAAGATATCCAATAGAATTTTATGTATAAGGGAGAGATTATGGTATATCCGGAAATAAATTCCGACCATTTAATATGATTGTATTCTTCTTCTTCGATAAGAGATGCTCTTAATACAAAGGAGTACTTTGCCCATAAATTTGTCAATCCACACGAACACGAATGCCGTTTCAAAGCGATGTCGTGATGAATCGTCGATGTTTTTGAATCAAGAATAGCAAGACACGAACCAGCCATTAAAATTTGAAGAACTCGCCCCACAACGACAAAGAAAAATCGTCCCAAAACGACGAAGAAATATGTCAAAATACACCAAAAACGATGTAAAAACATCTTATTCAATTACATACTACCAAAAACTTTAAAAGAAAAAGAATCCTTGCTCATATCTGGTGATCTGGTCCAAAAGGACCAAATTTGAGCTAGACGGCTCTAGGTTTGTTTTCTTTTTCTTTTTTGAGAAAGGAAAGAGGAAAAGGCAGAGAGAGAATCACGTTAAATGTATAAAATATATCTTCCTATAATTTAAAATTTTAACTTTCACCGTGATTTGGTGACCCGTAAAAAGCCCCAAATTTCAAATTCGCCTAGGGCACCCTATAAGACGACCCTAACTTGCAGTTGCAGGATATTATGATGTGCGAGAAATATAAAACGGGACTGCCACGGCAGGAGGGATAGCAGATGTCATCATAATATTATTTTGTGACAAGTGGGTTTTACTGGGGACTTGGTTTGGTTGGTAAGTGGTATCCCGTATCCAACAAGTCTTTCGAATAAAATTATCGGATCGTGAGCGGATCTAATTAACAAACAAATATTCTTCGATGGACTTTATTGATATAGATTAATCATGGGTTATATATTCTTTATACTTTTCCAATAATATTGAGAAATTAAAAAGTGGTTGACATAATCTTTTGAAACTGCAACCTTTAGATTCCTTCTTCTTGAATACTATTAACATTTTCTTGATAAGACGTTTATGGTAGACATGAAGTGGGTTAAGCGATGTGCTGGTCCATGTGAAATTCTAATCATATATTATACAGTACTAACAATAGGCAATTATTATCCATCACCTCGACACTAAAAATATTTCTTGTTCTCGCAAAGTTTAGATACCTGTGTTTCAGGATGTGAAAAATTCTTTGTTTCGACTAATAAGAAAATTTCCAAGTTTTTTAAGTTTTCCAAGCGTCAAACGAGGTGCAGATCTTCAAATTCTATTTATTATTAAAATTATGTATGAAATCAGCCAATTTTCTTTTGAAACGGAGGTAGTATTATTTTTTGATCGCCAAAATTTTTATTGCTAACGAGTTTTCAGCTGAGCTCCCTGGTATCATCACCAAATGATTTTACAATAACATTGACCTCAAATTCTAGATTTACTCACGAAAATTTCCAAGCAGAAAAGATGATTACAAACTCCATTTATTTGAGAAAATTTACACTGTAAAATTTGACCATTCTAGCTAGGATAATATTGGTGGGTCTCGTAAGATGTGTCATGTGGCATCAGTTGGATGGGTTCACTTTGGAGCTTTTCTTTTTTATTTTCCTAGTTATTTTATTGATTTATATTGGTGTTGGCCAGGTTTTTTTTGAGCAATCGTCAACGAAATCCAAAGGTTTGGGTTTTTCCTCTGATCCATCCAAGATTTGATTCAACCCATATAGAAAGACAAGCGAGTTTGTCCGTATGTGTTTGTTAAGTTTAAATATTTTTTTTCCAAATTTACCCCTCCAGCAAAGTTAATAATCCAAATATAGTTAGGTTTTATTTGGGTTGGGAGAAATGGGTGGATTTGAGAAACCGAATGGAACATGAGTAGTGGTGTATATTATAGATATATGTTTTGAATCTTAAATGTAAAACTGTTTTTGAATCAACCTTTTTTGGAAAATATTTCTTGTCATGTGTTGGGTGTGATTATACAATTGTTACCTGTAGCAAATCGTATGTCTGTACTCTTTTGTTTTATTGTCATTCAAAATCCTTGTGTCTTTTTGATTTTCGTAAGTTTTATCACATAACTTTGAGCGTATATGCTAGATAGTTTGGGTGCTTGGTCTTTTCTCATTAGTCTGATCATACAAATTGATTGTGAATTTTGCCTGTTTAAGTTGGATTAACGGCAGTTTGTCAGCAGCCAAATGATCCAACTAAAGTTACCTTCGGCGGAACATTAAGGGTATAATAAGAAGGGCATTGGCAAAAGTAAAAGTGTTACACTATTTAACAATTTTCCACACATTATGGAACCTTCTTCCAGCATCTATGTGCATTGGGATTGAGCGTACCTCAAGAGTTTTGAAAAACTAGTAGAACGAATGGGAATGTGTAATCCTGAAAGTCAAGTACATGTTGTATTCTTGGGCTCTTAGTTTTGTTCAGTTTCAAGACGTCTTGTTTCAGTCTTTAATCTTCCTTTTTTGTTTTGTTTTGCAATACATGTATCTATGACTGGATTTTTCTTAGGCGATTGGTGATTTTTACTCCTCTTCTCTATAAAAATCAATCTATGGCTTCTTTTTTCGAGATAAAGAAACTTTAATTGGCACTCTCTCGCACGGTAAGCTTGGGTTTCTTCTGGTATTCACTTTTAACTTTGAAAGATCATATGAACTGAAACTTTCTGCAAGTTTGCTGCAACAACTTGCGTAGTGCAGGCATGAACGGCATACACTCCCAGGAATGAGCCAACAAGTAGCAAGTTGAATTTCCATGGGTGAAGTGACTGCAGGTATGAACGGGATACACTCCCATGTTGTTTTTTCTCTCTTATCAGAAGTACTTTAACAAGATTTTATAAACCCTTTACGGGCCGTTATCGGAAACAAGGAAATGATTTATACCTAAATAAATAACTATCATGAACAGTATCGAGAAACCACCCTCCATGGGCATAGTGTGTATTGCGAAGTTCGGTTTAATTAGGAAAGTAGCGCATATTGTTTTTCAGACAGTCCAATAAAAAATATTGGGTACCTCGCTAACACCGTCGTATAAATTTTCGGGTACCTTATTTTCCAAGGTACTAATTTTTTTGATGGTCAGTTGGAGGGTCGTATAAATTTAACTAGGTAAGCCTACGAGTTTGTAGTACTAAAAAAATTAGGTGAATTGTTTCAATTTCTAATGGAATTCGGGTATCCATGTACTCCAACTTGATAGAGTTCAGAGGCTTGTGCCTAAATCAATAATGTGCATGTACATAAGGGTCTTTATTACCGTGTTTGAGTAATATTGGAAATATACATAAAAAATCCATCACTTCCAGTGCTGGTAAATTACATGTCCTTAAAATTTCTACATTTATGGCAACAATCAAAAGCAGTTCAGGGTAGATTTAACTTCTTGGGGTTCAACACCTCTGGAGGCTCCTGGGACCACATATTTATAATCTATCTTGAGTGTTTTGTTGACTCACTTCTTAAGTGTTAATTTAGCTTGTACAATATTTACATGTTGTACCTATTGTTCTGCACTGAATTACAAACGCATATATTCGCACAAGATACAACAAAAATAAAAATGAAAAAGAACGTGTTGTTTAATCGGTGGAGAAACAAGATTACATGCATATGACACCAATAACTTAAAAAAAAATTGTATGGTTGTTTAATCCTAGGCCTACTGACTCTGCAATTGCTGAATGGATCTTCTTCTGATGCTTTAATGGAGGACGTTCTCGGTTTAGTTCCGTAATTGCTTGTTTCCTCATGATGTTTACCCAGTGATTGAAAAAATTATTGTCTTCCAGAATTTGGTGAAGAACCTGATCGCATTAGATAGGTGACACCATACAATTGTTGTATTAACTAGAACTTTGCCACAAAGATCTGAGCCTGGATGCAAGCTTTGCAGATTTGTAATCTTCTCTAAGGTGAATAAACCGGTTGATTAACAGCCAAAAGGGAACCACTTATTCAGTTATCAAGAAGCTTTTAAGTAAATTCCAAACAACTTTAAATGGATTTTTTAATGTGACCAGTTATATCAGGATTGAAGGAAGAGTGGAAGAGTAATAAGTAGTGCAAGTAAAACACAAAAATGTTACCTTTGTGCATCCTTTTGGATGTTTAGGGTTCCCTCAAACAAAGTGGCAAGACTTTCAGGTGCAACAATGAAGACATTGGCCATGCTGCAAAATAAATGACAATTGCGCATATTAAGCTATAAAAGATATAAAAGGCAAGTATAAACAGAAAAGAAAACTTAGAAAATATACACACATGCCCAACAATTCAACCTTCTCATAAACAGAGGGGGCATTGAAGCTGCACACATATTCTCTATGCTATGTTATGTCACGTTTTAGCCGCAGCCCACCACTTCAGAAGAGATACATTAAAGCTCACTAGTTAGAAGATGAAGGTAGACCCACTTCAAAAGGTACAACCAAAGTAGAACTAAAAGCAGACATAGTATTTATCTAGAAAGTTTTTAAGCTTGAAGAATCAAGAGATACAGGTTATACATAGATAGGATATACACAATGACCTTATTTACTGCTAAATTAGTTATTAATAAAGTCGAAAATAAGTTTTGCATCTAGTGTTTTCTTTTTCTGGCACTTTTATTAACCAAGGATGATCAATCAGAGGTCGGAGTGAGATTAGGAAGTTTGAGATACGAGTATTGCTTTTAAGAATGATCACTGAAGTATCATTAACTAAAGCTTTCCCGAAAATATTTGCGGAAAAAAAGAGAGGAGGTGGGATAATTTAAAAAGACAATAGTGACCATATGGTCTGACACTTGTCAATATCAACAGATCACGAAGCATATACGTAAAGAACATTACCTGGGTTTAAATGTGTACTTCTGCCAATGGCTAAACAGTCCTTTATTCAACTGAGTTTCTTAAAATTACAGAACACCTTTATCATCAATGAAATGTAATTCCACTGCTTGCAATGGGTTTACTTGACCTGCCCCGTATGAGAATTCGGCTTATTCGTTTATTTTTGCACTCATGGGTGTCGCTGTTCATCAGAAAATAAATAAATGGATTAGTTCTACAAATTATTACTAAGAAATACTATAAGGAAAAGAGCACTAAGGCGATAAATATTTAGCGAGTTGGATCACCCTGAATTTGTCTTACCGGTAGTGATGATAGCGGATTTAATGGCAGCAAGAGACCAATCTGGATGAAATGTCTTCACATAAGCAGCTACACCAGCAACATGAGGGCAAGCCATGGATGTACCAGACATGATGATGTACTTAGAATGTTGAGTATCACCTTCTAAACCAGTTATTGACCTAAGAGGAGTGTATGCTGCCAAGATATCAACGCCTGGTGCAGTGATATCTGGTTGTTCAATGCAAGGACCAATCAGTTATGACCTGCTAAATGATAGACTAGTACAATTTACTAGATACATATACTTACTTTTAGCAAATGACGCGAACCTTTATTAGGCCCGCTCGATGAAAATGATGCCACAAAGGGAGATGAAACCTTAACTTCCTAAGTCTTGTATATCACTGCGGACGATGATATGTATATATTAACATTTCAGCAGTATATACTATTTTTACCAAAACCAAAAAAACCCAGGCTCAACTTCTTATGTTGGGTAATGTAACTGAGAGAATCGCAACTAGTGCAAGTGCTCACTAAGACTATAATTTGTTGACATTGTTGTTTTTACCTAGTCGAATTAATTTAGCCACTAATGACTTTGGCAGTGGAATTATCAATCTTCGTCGCTGAAGACATAAAAATATCAGCAAAATTATCACGTACAGAATTGTTTAGGATTATACCTACTCTTTTCGCCTTTGGAATAACAGAATCAGCCGGATCACCCATAGGCGCTGTTTCACAATACAATCTTTCCTTTCACCTTCTCTGGGTCCATTATTCCCTCCATGCACATTCTATAAGCACGTAGAAAAATAGAACTTTATTACTGTAGTCCCAAATTGAAGCTAAACACTGAAATATGGAAACAATTGTCAGGATACTTCTTCAGTCAATCCATTTCCTATATTCCCTTGGAAGATAATACGAGGAGTCAAAGCCAGCGTTCGCTCCACTAATTAAAGGATAAAGTTTTTGCTTTGGGCTAAAGGTATTAATTCCAATTCTTAATCCAAATTTCATCGCTACAATAGGCCATTTTTTTGTGAGAATTATACAGAAACTCGAATTAAACAAAGAGTGATACTTACAGAAACAATTTTCCCATTACCCAACATAACTTGGCTTCTGTATTGCCTATTGATACCACTAGCAGAAATAGTTAAAATCCAAGGCGCGTGGTTAACCACTTTACCCCTATCTTATTAAAATTTGTTTATTTTATTTATGCAGGACAATGGGCAACTGTTTGATCATTTGGTTCTATTCTACTTCCCCTTCAATTTTGGAATCTCCATGACCTCCACCTTCATTCAGGGATGAGGTTTTCTTTGTTGAAATCAAGAATTCTGCTTTCCTTTTTTATTATAAGTAAATCAAGAAATCTGCCTCTTTATAGATTCAATCATCTGGATCTGGTAAACAACCCAAGACGAACTACTAATAAGAAAATGGAAGATCGAACAAGCCACATATATGTAATTGTTATGCTTTATTAAAATTTCTTCTTGACGCTATTGCTTCGCCGGAGGCCTGACTGGTCTCTCTCTAATTACAATTCTCACTACTGGACAATTTCTTCCAACGCCGCCGGTTGGAAAAACGAAATGCAGTCTACATTGATTTTGGGCGTTTTCAAGATCTTGTTAAATTTGGGTGTTTTCAAGATCTTGTTAAATTCAGAAATGTCACTTCTTTTACCCCTATCTCATTAAAAACCCTGAATTAGGATTCAATAATAAAATACATATATAATCACATGATAAAACTAGATATTAAATTTAGGTCACCTGAAATCGAATTCCCATCCTTCGCAATCAAAGCTCTGTGTTGCTTATGAATCCAAAGAAAAAGAAGAAGAGAAACGAGGGAGAATGAAGAAGAAAAGAGAAGAACGAGTATGATTATTTACCTTGCCAATTCCAGCTTTGGTTAGGTTAAGCACATAAAGGACTACAATGTAATTTCGGAACGATTCAGTGCCAACCAGGTTTGACCGATTAGAACTCTGTCCGTCAAATAGGGATGACTGAAACTTAGACTGTTTAGAAGGGAAAACTGAAAGCGTAGGATTTCTATGAGGATTGCTCGTTTTTTTTCTGTTGGGTTTTAGTCAAGATCCATTGTTTTCTTCACGAATAACATATTGAGCTCAATGCTTTAAGAAAAAGATATTGAGTTCTAACGTCAGTCGATATTGAAATCCAGTTTTTACCCGCAAAAAGTGTCAGGTGTTGGTGAAAAGTCTAGCTTTCACCCGCAATAATCAGGCAACATTAATGAAACTAGCTGAATGGAGATGGTATTTAGTGCACCATTTTTTGTTTTTTTTGTTTTTTTGTTTTTTTGTTTTTTTGTTTTTTTTGTCAATCAACAAATTTTCAATTCATTTAAAACAAAATATTGATTACATGTTCGCTTACAAGATTAACAAAAACATCAAAATATTCACAACCCTAATACCAATATGGATATCAACTACAAGTACATTGCGAAGAGAAAGAGCAATAAACCGCAGAGATACCCAATTTTTGATTATGTATAAGGGAGAGATGATGGTATATTCCAGAAATAATTCCGACCATTTGATTTGATTATATTCTTCCATGATAAGAGATGCTCATGAAAGGAAGGAGTATTTTTCCCATAAACTTGTAGATCCAAACGAACTTGGATGCTCTAAATCCTTAGAGTATGGATTCAAAGCGATATTGTGTTGGATCGTCGATATTTTTGAATCAAGAGCAGCAAGCCACGAACCAGCCATCAAAAATTGAAGAACTCGCCCCACAACGACGAATAAAAATCGCCCCAAAACGGCGAAGAAACATGTAGAAAGACACAAAAAATGATGTAGAAACATCTTATTCAATAAACTATGACCTAAAACTAGAAAAGAAAAAGGAATCCTTGCTGACCAAATTCTGAGCACCACTAATTTTTTATCTGATTGGAGTATGAGCCTGGTAGTACTTTTAACATTTAAATGTACTACCAGAATTTTATGTGAAAAAGTAAAATCCCACACATCCAAGAAATTTGTTAAAGAGACAACTACAATCTTGTAGAAAAAAATCCCAGAACCTCATCCATTTTGAACATCATATTGTACTAAGTCACTACAAATACTAAGCTACTATCATACTTCATATTGGAATATAGTTGAGACAGAATCGACCCTCCAAGAAATTCAGCTTTAGTCATGCTCCATGCGTCTCTTGAATCTCGCAAGGCCTTACGCACTTGATTCCCCTAGATGACGTCTGTTACAGGCATAAAAGTTGCTTCAACGACAATGAAAACTTTTAACTAATCTACAAAACTATATGGAAAAACCAAAATAGGGGTAAAGTCGATATTATTAGATGAAGTAAGGGTAATTCTCAGTTGTCTATTCCAACTCAAAATCTTATCTTACTAATATACAAAACAGAAGGGGTTTTTGAGCTTGGACGGTCGGATAACATTTTGAGAGACAAATGTTGCATCCGACCATCCCAATCTCATCCCAAACAAAGGCATCTGACGGATGTAAGATTTGTAACCTCTTTCAATTATAAGTATACATTGATTAGATTTCCTCGTCATTATGATCATAAAAAACATTAAATGTGACAAAAAATTAAATAAAGACAATCATTTATATCTCTTGGAGTTAAAAACATGGGATAATTTGAGTTTAGTACTCAGGTTGTGACCAACACTAGGCTTTGTTCTAACATTTGTCCAACGTTAGGGCTTGGTACCTGGACTGGACGTTGACCCGTGTTGACTCCGTTGAGTCTTAACTTCTGTTCAGAAATTATTAAAAAAATCATATTAAATTAAATAATTACACGGGATTACAATTATACCCTTCATTCTAGAAATATTTACACAGTAACCATTCAACATTAACCCTAATTTGTTCACCTTCTCCCGTCTCCTCCTCCAAATCGTGGCCGCCGATATTATCATCATTTTCTCTGCTATCTTCTTACTACCTCTGCAACACCAACCACTTCCCTGCAATAATTCTCCGACCCATTGTGTTTCATACTTCAAATCCAAATAATCAACATACTTCATCATTCATAGCATCAGCCATTTTGCTCATTTTGTTAATCACTGCAACTTCAACTTCATCGCATGTAGAAACCAATTTCACATCGAACCCATCTGAATCTTCGAGAACAAACCATTCTTCATCGTAACTGCCAAATCCCATCTCTAATTCAAATCAATACCCTAATCGTAATTTCAGAACCCTAACTCACAATTTCTCCCTGATTCATCACCTTCCTTTTTGAATTCGAGAACCCCTATAATTAGAACTTTAACCTATTGATAATTTTTATTGTCTAACAGCTGAATCAAATCAAAATAAAGCTCCATCTCTAAGTTGGCCGCTATCCGATGCTGCCATTGAAGATGGTGAAGAATTGACGGGTTCTGCTGGTGTAAAGAAGAAGGATAAGAATGATTCTGGTATGATAAGGGTTGATGTCAATTGGGTTTGGTTGAATATTGCAGTTAAAAATAGGGTTCGATATCAATTTGAAATTGGTAGCAGAACAGGTAATGGTTTTGGATCGATTGTTTAAAATCCTTTTTAAAGAAGAAACCCTAAACTGGGTTTGAACAGATTTTTTCGTTTGATTATTGATGTATTAGAAATTCCTTTGTTAGTTGAGATTGAATTGATGATTGATCGATTAATGAATTTTTTTTCTGAAATCTGCTAGTTTGGGTTGGATTAGTATGTGGGGAAGTTGGCCAGATTTGTTTATGCTGCCAAGGTACTTCATTGAATTGATTGAACAGCTGCCATTGAGTTCGATTTGGCAGGGAATGGTCACGAGAAGTGAGAACTGATGATGATGGAATGGTGTCTGCCATGGCACACTACAGTTTCGACGTCAACAATGTTGCGGCAAAGATATATTCCCGAGGGATGCAATTGGATGTTTTTGGTGGTGATCGAATCGTCTGCAAATGTAACTATATGGTTATGCCAGTGGGTGACAGATCAGATGGGCCGGGAGTAGAGGTTGGTGCTGTTATTGCAGATGATGGAACCCTAGGTTTTAAGAAGAAAATAATTTTCGTGACTCTCGACTGATACATGTAATGGACTCGTTCACCAAACCGGTTCTATAACGATTCAGGGGTACACTTGTAAACTCAAAATTTTCAGGATTTTTATTTTATAAAATTAATTAAAGTCTGGTCATAAACAGTCAATGTCAGTCAACGTCCAGTCCAGGTACCAAGCCCTAACATTGGACAAATGTTAGACCAAAGCCTAGTGTTGGTCATAACCTGAGTACTAAACTCTAATTATCCCTAAAAACATATATAATTACTATTATTGTCAGTTATAAATTAGCCATCCTTCATCAAACTATAAAGAAATAACAACATTAGAATCTTTATCAACATAAGAAAAAAAAATATTTTTTTCATTTGGGAATCAGTTAAATATGATAAGGTACCATCAAGAGAAAATTTGAACAAAAATGTATATGCATGTTAATTCTAATAGAGTCTAATGTTGAGCAAGTGTGTAAACTAACCGTACTTCTGAAATAAAGGTGCACAAAGATTACCGTTGAGTACCTTTCTCTGTTCCAGTGTTTTTAATTGACAAACTCAGTGTTTTCAATGTTTAGTGAAAACTTTTGAGAAAATTTTGGGTGTCAAAATTATCGTGCACGCATCCTAGAGTAGATGAGTTCATATTAAACCCAAAGGGGTTTGTTAGTACTAAAATTTTAAATCTTTCCAAGTTCCATATTTTTACATGTTTTATAAAATCACAATTGATTAGAGTAAAAATTTATTTAAATTATATGTAGTAAATAAAACCACAAATTATATCCTTATCAAAGCTACAATTAGGGTCTTCAAACGGAGGAGGAAACATATGGTAGTTTTTTTTTCCTGAAAGTGCACCACCAATAATTTAGAAGACTCGGGTAATGTAACAAATATTTATACATTTATCACAGATCGGATCAAGACAACACCGAATTTATAATTATTTGGATGACAAATATCTAAGATTTTCATAACTACAAGTTCTCATGGGTCAAAATAAGTCTTATCATAGTTTATAGTATTTATTTAAATCATTATTACCAAAAAATTATATCGTCTCATGTCGTGTCGTTACGACACGGGTTATTTCTAGTCTTACTAATATAAGAAAATAGGTATTTTGGTTACAAAATGACAAAATAGCTTAGTGTAACCGTGATATTACTAATACGACCTTAAATATCAATCACTACTATGCATATGTATTCGAGAGTAAAATATGTATGTTAAATCAATGTTTATATATTTACAGTAATGCCATTATTTTAAAAATAAATTAATAAAAATTTAAAACTTGACATCTTTCAAAATACACACCGGATTTTTTGCAAATTGGTATATTTGGAAAGCTGATTGAATTATCTACGTAATGAGTACAAATAAGAATATTAAATTTTTTATTTTAAGAATTCTTTTTCATTATTATCAAATTTGGTGTTGCTAAAAGAATCAAATTCAAACATGTACATCGCACATGTGGTCTCACTGGTGCCCCTAATAAAAATAACAGTTTTCAAACAAATAAAAGACTAGGTCAAGCAGCTTAGGCCTAAAAGTAATTAACACTAAACTAGACACATATTATTTTTTTAAATATTTGGACCAAATCCATTATTATTATTCTTCTTCTTCTTCTTCTTTAATACTGGTGAATTCGCACGCGCCTGAGCCGACAATTGGATATCCAAAACTGAGGCACCCAAAGTTCTACAAAATGCGTAAAAGCATCCATGCTTAAAATATGTAGCTGATGCACACAAAGTCCTACAAAATGTTTAATATCATTCATGCTTAAAATGTGTAGCCTTATAGTACCGTAATGTTTCCACTCTAATTCACCTAACGTTCCAAGATAAGGTGTTCAAGTTGATCACCTGGTGGGGTCTTACTGTGAATCAAGTTGGAGTTGACCAGCCAAAAGACATTCGGTCATTTAAAAAAAAAGTTTGTTTACTAACTTCAGAGGTGTGGTAGAGGGAAACGTAAACAAAAATGGCCAAGAACATGGTATCACATGGTTTATAATGAATATGCAAAAGTCCTGAAATAGATTCATAAACATTGGTTTTGAAAAAATAGGTCAAAATAGTTCATTGCCATAATTGGCCGATCCAAGAAGACTAGAAAAGCGCGAAAGATACTATCGCATCAAAGCGCGATGCCAAAAGCCTAATGAGTCACTATTGAAGTAAGCGATGATGTCATAATAAAGTTGTGCGAAGAAAAGGTTGACTTCCCCGTACCATCGCGAAGACATCGCATGGAGATTTTAGAGATAATAGGCGAAAAGTATGGCTTTATTAGTTATCGCCCACTATGTAATATTAGATGTCATCCACTATGTAAGATCCCGTATAAGGGCTAAGAGGGCATTGTAAAAAGAGTTAAGATCTTTTCTAGTCTAAGTATGGTCTTGAAGAGAAAGTTGTGTGAGTTCTAAAACTAGGGTTTACACATTGCCTCTATTGTAATAACATCATCTTCTTAGTAATAATAATACTCAAGTTTTTATCTTCCATGTGTTGATTCCTTACATAAGATCATAGGGGTGTAGTTATCGGTTTTCTGGTAGCTACAGTCGAATTTGTTATAGTAATACATCAAAATAGTTCATTGAAATCCATTGGGTCTTCTGTTATAGCACAACCACACAACCTAAAATTTATTTGCAGAAAGGGAAAAAACAACTTAACAAAGGACACATTTAAAATACCATTATTGCTTCACCAATATACAACAGTTCAATCCTCAACTGCTGAAGTTATATAGTCTTGTCTGAGGTATTTTTTGCCTGCCTAGTTTTGATTGCTATGACTTTGCTCCATCCCATATGTTAGGTCTTCGACTTTGATGGTTGATGGTGCACGTGGCGCCACTCAATTTGACCGTCAAAGAGGAGTGGTTGAGATCGGCTTTCTGGCCGCAAAGGAGTGTTTTTGACGACCATATTGTTCACCTATACCGTGACAACCACTCAAATCATCGGAGTGAGCGGCCAAGACCGATTTATTTGGGAGATGTAACAGAGTTTGGTCGGGCGTTTTGGATTAGCCGGGCACGGTATGCCTTGGCCGACCGAAGAGGAGGTCCCACGGTGGTCATGCTGGTGTGACTTAGCATCCAAAAGGAATTTAAAATCATCAACAACTTGATATTTCTTCATCTTATAATGTGTATTTTTTTCCATAATGCTTGGAGAAAAAAAACCATCCTCCATACCTGCTGGGGTGAACTGGTCATCCAATCATGCTTGTGGATTTAGAGCATGGACATGGATTATGACTGCGATCAGTCATATCCGGTCTGAATTTGAATAAAGCCAAAAAAAAGATTATCTGCCTTTCCCATCACTCGCCCGTCATGCCACACTGATAATGAGTACAAATACAAGGTTATGAAATTCATACCTACAAGTTCCATTCTTGGTGAATCAAGTGAGGAATATCCAACACTTATAGATGGCTTTATCTTTTACAAGATGTCAGCCGCATGATTTTCTCCTGGTTTACAAATATAACCTTAATCGAAAATCCACCATCAACATTAAGTCCCCTAGCACATAATGGTTACACTATTGTGTGGTAGGCATGAGATGATTTCAATGATTTAAGATAAAACTTGTAAGGCAAAGTTAGATGTTACCATGAGGACCTGGTCATCCTGTCCTTGGGTATGTCACGTTCAAAGGCATATTTTCCCTAGTATGATGTCGGTCTTGCCTGCTTGATCGGCCTTGCTACTTTCGAGGGGCTATTGCCACTCGATCGGGGTTGTGCCTAATCGACTTTTGCTGCTGCACCGTTAGGTCTCTGCGCCTGCTTGATCGAATGTGGGCTTGTTGTCTCCGTGATTGAACGTGAGTCTCACCCACATACTTTGATTGAAACTTGTACCGGTCTTGAAACTTGTACTGTCTTGAAATCAACACCAACTAAAATTTGTACCCGAACTAAAATTTGTCTGGACTAAAATTTGCAGGACTTGAATGGTGTTTGGACCGATTGTGTGCTCCGATGTGAGTTGTGTCTTGCCGTGTGACTACATCTCTCCGTATTTTCATACAAGTTCTAACTCCTGTCTTTTATTTCATTGTGGAAGAAAGAATCCCCTGAGATGTCTTGGAATAATCCTGGTGCCAAGTCGTTAGGTCTTCATTCACGTTTCGTAGGAAGTGGAGGTAGTGGAATGATGGAGTAGTGGAGTTATGTGTCTTGCCCACTTTTCCTGTTCATCTCTAACCGCCCATGACTTATAGACTTTTATGGTTGATGGGAAAAACAACTTAACAAAGGACACATTTAAAATACCATTATTGCTTGTTCACACCTACCTGAATATACATGATCTAAGCCACTCAAATCAATGAAGTTGAGCCTCAACCGCTGAAGTTATATAGTCTTGTCTCAATCTAATCTCGAGGTATTTTTTGCCAAAGCCGGTTTTTGATTGACCATCCCATTGTGTGACAATGGGGTCGGCTGTGTATTCCACGGGGGTGATGTGTATTATTTCCATACCTGCTTGTGATGGAATTGATCACAACCTTGTGGAGTTGGATGATCTGAGTGTATTCAGTAATCCGGCTTAGCATCCAAAAGGAATTTAAAATCATCAACAACTTGATATTTCTTCATCTTATAATGTGTATTTTCCGATGTCGCAAAAAAATCCTCGGTAACTCCACCATCAACACCCATATGTTAGGGATTTAGAGCATGGACATGGATTACAACCTGGGTGTATTCATAATCCGGCATCCAAAAGGAATTTAAAATCATCAAATTTGAATAAAGCCAAAAAAAGATTATCTGCCTTTCCCATCATTTAGTCGCTTTAGAATAACCAGAATTATTTCAGTGGGGATGGTTTAGAAAGATGGAGACAGATTAGAGAAGGTTACCTGAAATCACTTGGTTGCGTAGGGTGAAGATACAAAATGTTTTGAAAAAAAACATACAAAATCTAAAGCTACAAGTGAGGCAGATGCAAGAACGGTTTTTTGCACCTCAACATCGGAACCTGTAAGGTCAAGTACTTCGAACCGAAGCATGAACCTACATCAATCAGGCATCGCATAAGATAATTTTGTTAATCGTGATACAAAAATGAGACTTATTCTGACCGGTTCCTCAATCATGGCCTGGCATTTTCACCATCATCGTCAACCAATTTCATTGTGCAGTTGTTGCATCCCAAATAGTACCGCACACCATTTCTCTAAAGACGAGCGGCAGTGTCACGACACATAATTTTTTTAGTTCTACAGATGTTTAAATGGTAAATAACATCAACAAAAAGATGCATCAATGTAGAAATGTACATTACACCGAGGCTTCCATTTTCCCACCAACAATTATCCTATTATCTTTCGGTTTGCTAACAATAGTATGGAACTCATTTTTCTGGTTGAAAGTGTAATTTGACGTTGGAGGGTTCTCTGACAACATATGTGGTATACATTAATTGACAATTAGTAAGTAGCATTCACAAGCAATTAAATCATAAATTTAAGGAATTTCGTTTACTATCTTGCAATCAATCACTTCAAGATTCCCCATGTCAAAATATATTTTGGTTGAATTAGAATGAGACACACTATCTGGTTAGATGCAATTATTAACTTCAAATACATTATTGATTTTATTCCTTTTACCTACACCAATTGTTACCTAAAAATATTGGTCATGATCAGGAGATGATGCTTGTAAAAGGTATTTCAGTATGTGAGGATGAGGGGGACATAAACAAATTACATAAAATCTTTAAAATTGCATACATTCCAACAAGGATCCATTCCTACATCAAATATTAGCAAAAGAACATCGATAATGTACACAAAGATATCAATAACTCATATAAAAGAAAATATAATCGGCAAAAAGGCCTACTAAGCGACTAAAAGTGCAATTACAACATAATACCCAAGCATTGTTTAATAATTGTGGTGTATGTGAACAAAATATGGACTGCACCATTTACTCATAAACTTCCCATGAGCTCATATTCGAATCAATATACCTCAATCAGTGTTTTAATTTTTTAAGCTAGGTTTTCAATTCTAGTTGTACACCTAATCAATAAAACTGAATTTTAACTTAACAGAAAAAAACTTACTTGAAACGATATACCTTAAATTCTGATAACTAATAAAACTTGACATATTCAAGCGAATTAACTTCCATATGAAGCCAGGCTTGTACTCTCGGACTACGAAGAACCGGACTCTCCATTTGTACACTTAATATGCACAACCTAAAGTATTCAAAACTACAGCAACACTAATACTCTACAACATCACCACATTGTTATGATTGCAGTAGCAGTTGTCTTTTGGTGAATTCTTCAAACAGTTTGTTTGCACAATGAAAGTATTCAAAATCAAATTCAACTTGAATACATCACAACATATACTTGAAGAACTTTAATTTGAGTAGAATGCTTAATCCTGTAGGTTTAGGGTTGATGGGGATGAAGATTGAAATTCGGGGACGATTGCAATTAGGTGATTTGAGTTCCCAATTCCAATCGGGAAACGAGGTTTGTTGTGGGGGTCTGATAGTGTTTCGTATTCAATTGAAACCAAAAAAGTTGTAATGATAATCTATTCACTTAAAACCTCAAAATATTCAATTGAAACCAAACAAAGGTAT
The DNA here is from genome assembly GCA_023531295.1 of Papaver armeniacum. NCBI lineage: Eukaryota > Viridiplantae > Streptophyta > Magnoliopsida > Ranunculales > Papaveraceae > Papaver > Papaver armeniacum. Next base: position 77,858 of record JAJJWW010016088.1, on the reverse strand, counting down.
GATAATAATCCGTTCAATTGAAACCTCAAAAAAAGTCTTAATGGGGTGGTCGATGTGTGGAGTGTTGAAATCAAACAAAGTTGTGATGATAATTTTTTCAATTGAAAATTAAAAAAAAGGCCTGATTGATGTGGATTGTGCCAATTTTCGAAGGAGGAAGAGAATGAAAAAACGAATTGTTGCTTACCCTTAGTTTATACTGAATTTAGTGAAGAGTAACTTAGAAATTAGGGGTGTCCTCACCAAGTATCTAACTATAATAATGGTAAATACCATCATCTCTTATCAATCATATTTTAATAATATTAATTATGCTATACTTAATTAGTGTTAATAATAATGATTAGATGTTAATGATAACAATTAATTAGTAATATTAATAATTGTTTAAAGTTAAGTTATCAATGGTAAATTAGTAGAGAAATCAGATTTGTGTGAGAGAGTTAGGTTTTTTGAGAAGAAGAAGTAAAAAAAAACTTGGTTTTTGAGATTTTAGTGATTAAAAGTGATCAAAATGTGTAATTCAAATTAGATTCACAGGTATACTTATAGATGATGCTTATTATCCATTTTTTAGGTTGAATTCTTTGAAAAAATTGAATGTTTACAAACTTTTTTGGATGTTCGGTGTCGGGTTCTGGTCGTTCGGCTATAGAATTACTAATCGAATCTTGTTGGAATGAAACCTTTGGAAGATATTTCTATATACGGATCTATAGCTAATGATTAGATTAAGTTAGGAATGAAGATGATTTTTTATTTTCAAAATGATTTTGGATTTTGATTAGTATAACTTATGTTTTAATTTAGCTGAAAGGTATTTACGTAATTTAACCTATTTTAAGGATAATTTAGCAATCTACACACTAGCAGGACACCCTTTATAACCTGGCATTTTTAGGGGTGACCCCAAAAGAATTAGGGGCGACTTTTTTATTCCCAACCCATATACATCGTTAAGGGATGTCCAAAATCGCGGAGAATACGTTAATGCCCTTACATAATCGGAAACTATTTTGTGCCCAATTATTATAAAGAAATCGGAAGCTTAGTAACGATATTATACTACCGATTAATATCGATTTTGTGCCAAACTCGTATCTGGCTGCTATAACAATCGGCAGGAAAAAGAACCTCACGAGACTACCGATTGTTAAAGTATAGAAATAAGAAATCTTTAGAATTTTGCAATGGTGAAATTTGGGGCTCCTATATAATCGGACGAATAAAAAAAATGTCTAAGCTAACGATTTAGGGCTTCCCATAATCGGGATGGTAAAAGTAACAATTCCTACCGATTATGGTAGATTTCAAATTTCCTGGAATGAAGGATTATAGAAAAAACTCATTTTGGGGCAACCTATAATCGGGAGGTTGGGTAATCTATTTATCTTCCGATTATGGCTACATCCAAAAGACGAACCAAATGGTTATGGTCGGCTCTGTACCTTCGAAACTATGGAATTTGGCAAAGGTTCAATTTGGGGCTTCCAATAATCGGTAGGTTATAAGTAACCCCCTCTACTGATTTTGGGCTACTCAACAATCGGTAGCTAATGAGGTGGTATTACCTACCGATTAATAACCGTTTGACAGATAAAACCAATGTCAACCTAAATTCATTTCATTTCAATTCTTTTAACTTCAACTCCTCTTCTCCTCCTCCGATTGCAGAGAGGAAAACTTTCCCCCTCGTTCAACTCAGCGCTATACATCGTTAATCGTCGAATCGAATCATCGTCGATTATTCTCTATAAAGATGAAAGAAAAGGAACGTAAGAAAGCTCGAACCAAAAACGTAGTGCGCGGTGAGGATCCGAATATTGGATTGCATGCCCGTAATAAAGAGGTTTTAACTCACGAACCCGAAGAACACGAAGAAGATGAAGTCCCTGATGTAGGCGATACTGATAGCCAAACTCTCAGGCAACTTGAAATGGCGCCGATTAGGTAAGATTCTACCATTAATTTGGTTTATATTGCTTCAATTCGACGAATCCATGTTTTTTTTTTTTTAGGGTTTTTGGTTATTACCCAGATTCGGTAGGTTAGTTATTGTTTTAAACTTCCGATTGTGGTCGAATTCTTCATTTCACGAGAACATTTGTCATATTCGGGTGGTAAATATTTAGGTTGCTTACCGATTATAGAACGTTTTTCATTACTGAGGCCTAAATCGATCATAATCAGAAGTTAATTGTGTTTTTGCCTTCCGAATATACTAGGGAAGAACAAGTATTAGAGACACAATAATCGGGTGATATATTTTGTAATTTCCTTCCGATTGTTTAGGCTGAACCACTTGAGTAATTTCTGGACACAAAGTGATGCATATTCGGTAGAAATTAGTTTTGTGAGGCTTCCGATTGTGATGCATTCGGAAGGGTGGACTTTTTATGACTTTCGATTATTGGTATTCGGAGGGTTATGTTGAAATTTAGCTTCCGATTATTGTGTGTAGATAAACATATTCGAACACCAAAAATTTTCTTTTGTTTCCGATTATAATATTCGGTAGCTTTAGTTGAACTGATATTTACGATTGAGCGTAATCGGAGGCGATTGGTTAACTCAACCAACCGAATATGTATATTCTGGAGCGTTGGTTTTACATTAACTTCTGAGTATATAGTTTACTAACCTATTGTACTTTCTTTTGTTGTTTAGGGATAGGCGAGGTAAAAAAATCGAAGATGCAATTGTCTCAGCTAGTGCAAGGAAGGAAAGGCGTCAAAACCTGACAGCTAGTGCAAGGAGATCTATGACTGCTAAAGCCGCTTCAAGTGCTCAAGATGGAACTCAACAAGCAAGTCAAGAAGGTGTTCAACCAAGTTCCCCTCAATCAGAACCGGTTCAAGAAGGTGTTCAAACAAGTGCCTCTCAATCATAACCAGTTCAAGAAGGTGTTCAACCAAGTGCTCCATAATCACAACCAGAAATTCAACTAGAAGCACCCGAAGATAGAGTACTAGAAGTAGGACAAGGTAGTGGTGCGCAAGAAGAAGGAGAAGCCTAAAAGAAAAATCCTCCTAGAAAGAAAGCGAAACACCTTGTCCCACAAAGACTGAAGGTGCAGGATATTCCATAAGGTGTAATCCTTGGGCTGCCGGAGGATGGAGGACAATTGTTATTTGGATAAAAAGACTCCTGGTCCAAAGAAATATATCAAACCGAGGTAATAATCGTTTCCATTTTATTTACCTATTATCTTTTTCTTCGTAATAGTTTTAAGGGTTATAGTTTAGGTTATTTTAATTTTTTTAAACTTGTCATGTGTTTAATAGTATCATTCCGATGCGGTTCGTATACTCAAACCGACCGCCCCACCAACTAAAATGCTGGATTGGCCTTTGAAGGATGAATGTGGAAGGTTCAAGAGAATTATTGCAAATTCTGGGTTGGATGATGCTGCAGAGAACTCTATGTTGGAACATGACCGGGTGGCTATATCGGCGTTTGTGGAGAGACTTTATCCTGAGACCGACACCTTCCATATGCCATTTGGGGAGATGACGATTACCCCAGATGATGTTGTGCAGATTGTTAGACTCCCTGTCCATGGCAAAGGTGTTAGGGCTGAGTTCACAAAGCAGTTGGAATGGACCAAACTTTATGCTCTAACTAAAAAGTGTTTGGGTTGGGATGAAGAAACATCAACAACTGAGTTCAAAAGATGCATGAAGTATAGAACTAGACAGTTCAACATGGGTACTCTGATGGATATGTTCAAGGGAACCAAGGAAAAAGAAGATAAATGAACTTTAACGGATGAGCAAGTCAACCACGCGGCCACCGCATATCTCCTATGTGTATTGGGATGTGTCATTTTCCCCAATACCAGTGGCAATCGGGTCGACGCCAACCTTTTACAACTTCTGGATCCTCTCGATAAAGTGCATGAGTACTCTTGGGGCACGACATGCCATGCGTGGTTGATGGAAGAGTTGAGAAAGGCGTCGAGGCTTGGAATTAGCCAAGTGGCCGGGAACGTGAGTCTACTACCGGTATTGTTTATTAACTCTACATACTTGGTTATTTTTTTATTTTTCTACCATTGAAGAATCAATTTCCTAATACTTGCAAAAATGACAATATAGACATGGATCTACGACCACTTCCCTATATTGGGATTGGCCATTGAAAACCCGGCGTGGGAGAAAGGTGACCCTAGAGGAACAAAGTACGTCTTCGATGACAACCATTCTAGGACGAAGGAGCAGCATCTGATTCGTTTGAGGGAGAATTTGGACTCACTGAGTGCCCAAGACGTATGCTTTGATCAATACAAGGAAGACCGAGATGATGGACATATCGCGGATCGGTCCGATTTGGCCCTTTATTTTGGACCGTTGTGGCACCCCACAGGATATGTGATGTACAATGCTTCAAGGGTAATGTGACAACACGGTTTTGTACAATGTATATCAAAGGAGCAAATCCATGGCAATTTCACTTTGGATCTGGAGAACTGCGAGTCTGAAAAAGATTCTATCACGGTAGTTTACAAGGGTACACCATCCTGTAAATTCCATTGGGATAGAAGGGCGCATTACTTGATCAACCAAGGAAGGGCAGCCAACCAAGGTTTTGAAAATGCTCCCAACTATATGGATTGGTACCAGAATATTTCTCATCTTCGTGTAATCCGTGATCTTAAAGAAAAGCCCGATTCGTACAAGGGTATCCTCAAAGAGAAAGCTCCGGGTTTTGGTAGATTGGTACGTATTGGTTTCTTAATTTAGTTTAATTTTATGGTTCAAAATCAGAGTAGTAACCGTTTGATGGTATGCTATGTTTTAAAACAGATGAACATGTTAAGAGGTTTGTCCAAATGGTGCACTAATTGCATAAAGTCCGGAGAGCCTGTGTCAATTGGGAAGATAAAAAAGCACCAAGAGTTGATTGATAACGTTGACAATGAGGAGTATGCATCTCAGTTCGGGGAAAAATTGCAAAAGAAACCTACAACGAAGGTGAACAAAAGAACTCGGGCGTCATCGAGCACTCAAGTTGATGAAACCAATGATGATGTTGGTCCAAGTCGTGGAGGTAGTAAAGCTCGCAAAGTCAAAGCAAATAGGAAAAACTAAACTCTCAGTGTTTTGTTAACTTTATGGATAACTTTGTTTATGTCGGATTTAACTTTGTTTATGTCGGATTATGTAGTTTATGTCGGATTATAAGTTGGTACGTTATGTTTATGGTTTGTGAATGGTTCGTTTTATGAATTATGAATGGTTTTATTGCTATCTTTATGCATTTAACGATGACTCGCAAGCGAATCACATGCAGAGATATGAAACTGTTGAATTTTATACAAACAATCAGAAGGTTACTTTATATACATAGCTCCCGATTCTGGGGATATTGCAATTTTATTGTCAGAATCGGGAGCTATTTATATTATGTACCTACCGAATCTGGGATTTTGCAAAAAAAACATCAGATTCGGAAGATTATGAATTTCGCTGCCTACCAATTATGCTTTGTGAACAAATAATTTTTGTTCTGTAACCAAACCACACCATATTCGGGAACTAATGTAACTTATTAAACTTCCGATTATTATCATCGGTAGTGTTAGTTTATATTATTCCTACGATTATTCTATGTGAAGAAAATTTTGTTTTATATATCCAAAGAACACCATAATCGGGAACTAACATGTTTCCTTAGTCTCCGATTATGACACTCTAAAGTCCTTTGTGATCTGTAACCAAACAACACCATATTCGGTAACGAGGTGAACTTCTTAAACTTCCGAATATAGTATTCGGTAGGTTTATTTTATATGTTTCCTTAGATTATGACAATGTGAAGAAAACTTTGTTTTCTGTATCCAAACAACCAGTGTAGTCAAAATCGCTCTCCAAGGTCGATTACTCGCCGAGTAATCGCTACAGGCTATATGACCGAGGCGATTTCCGATTCCAAGCTATTCCCGATTCTTTGCGATTAAGGCGACCAATTTAGACATATTTTTTAGCAAAACAAGTTAACCATTCTTCTGAGTTGGCCTTGAATGCACTAAAATCATAAAGAAAATTTTTGTAACCCCTCATATGGGAGTTAGAAAATAGAAAAACCTCTAAATACATGGTAAACATGTTCAATATAACAATATTACACATTTAATTATACGATAGTATAAAATTTTAATTTTAATTAGGTAAAAATCATGACTTATGAGAAGCAATATATAAATTATTAATAAATAGATTCCGAGTATTGGACCGAGTTTTGGCGATTTCCAAGTCCGAACTTGTTGCTCCTCACTCCAAGCTCCCCAACCGAGTAGGACCGAGGAACGATTTCAATTACTTTGCAAACAACATAACATTCGGAAATTAAATTAACTCATAAAGTGTCCGATTATGGTAGCTTTCAAAATTTGAATCTGGGGCAACCCATAATCGAGAGGTTTTGTAACCTATTGGTCTTACGATTATGACTACATCCAAGTTTTGGTGAATCTGGGGCCACTTATAATCGGTAGTGTTATAAGTTTGATAATCTACCGATTATGGCAGATTTCAAAATTTGGAAAAAAATGATTTTAGAAAAAACTCATTTTGGGGCAACCTATAATCGGTAGGTTGTGGAACCTATTTGACTTACGATTATGGCTACATCCAAATCACGAACCACATGGTTATGCCTGGCTCTGTACACTCAAAACCTATGGAATTTGGCAAGGGTTCGATCTGGGGCTCCTTATAATTGGTAGGTTGTCAAGTTGGTAACTCTACCGATTATGGTATATTTCAAATTCCCTTACATAAAGGATTTTAGAAAAAACTCATTTTGGGGCAACCCATAATCGGATGGTTTGGTAATATATTTAACTCCCGATTAACGCCGCATCCAAAACACGAACCAAGTGGTTATGGTCGGGCATGTACACTCAAAACCTATGAAATATGGCAAAGGTTGGATCTGGGGCTCGTTATAATCGGTGGGTTATATAATTATATACCCTACCGATTATGGTAGATTTCAAAATTCATTACGTGAAGGATTTTAGAAAAAAATCATTTTGGGGCAACTTATAATCGGTAGTGTATGTAACCTATTAGGCTTCCGATTATGGCTACATCCACAGCTCAAGCCAAGTGGTTATGGTTGGCTCTGCACCCCTCAAAACCTATGGAATTTGGCCAAGGTTGAATATGGGGCTCCTTATAATAGGTAGTCTTACAAGTTTGATAAGCTACCGATTATAAAAGGGATTATTAGCCGAAGTATATACACAATAATCGGTAGGTATAGTTTCAATTTAACCTACCGATTCACCTTTAACCTTCCGATTATGGTGTAGGCTCCCGATTATATAAGGGCATATTGGCCATTTCGAAAAATCGAAGATAAGGGGTAGCTTAGATTTACGTTTGGGTGACCTTTTTTGTCTTTTAGTGTCGCCCCTAAACATGCTTATCTTTATAAACTGCACCAAATTGGTCAATTAACCCAATAACGACAATTCCTGGGTGAAAAAGACATGTAAAATTTGATACTGTTTAAATGGATGAGAGTGTAAAAATAACCAGGAAGTAAACAGTTTCATCCTACCCATTTTCAAATATTTTTTCTTATTTTTTTTAATTTACATCAGGATGCATACAGTTTTACCCTCGCTATTTTTTAAGTTTAAGCCAGGATGAATCCAGATTCGTTCTTCATATTTTTTTTGGTGTCCATTTCACCCATACTAATTTTTACTCGTCCATTAGAACCCTGTTTTAAAAATATTTGGGCGATTGACCCAATTTCGCTATAAACTGTACCTAGATAGGAAAATGATATAATATGCCTTAAGACAGCTTTCTAGTTCGGGTGTGTGGGGTGGGTGGGGGCAATGTGGCTGGAACTCCTAACTCAGGAAAGCATTCAGTCCACTTTGATAAGAACACTCACTTGTCATTTCTCTGTCCACTTTGGCAAAAAAAAAAAAAAAAACAATAATGAGAAGATAGAATGGCCGAGTTCGTCCCCACGAAACACTAGTATGGTCCATATGCCTCCAACAACTATTAAATTTCAAATTGCTTACGTAATTATGGATTTTTCTTTTCTTTTTCCCGATAGAAAATTAGGTTTTTGTTTGTATTTGCTTAAAAGTTGATGACTTGGAGTATTGGATATCTATGTCAAACTCTATCAATATTACAAGTTGACATTACTCTAATTTATATCCGTCTGTCACTAGTCATTGTTAACCGCCGCCGGAGAGGCGAGAATTCAACTTCGTTAGTTTCTTTTGGTTGTATTTTTCAGTTTTGTTTCCGATTTTTATTTTTACTTGAGTTTATGAGTTGATGATATCAATTTGTGTAATCTTGAGTTGATATTTTGTTATATTCTAGCTTTTTGATTCTCTGATGATGATGATTTCATCAGAAATACTAGATAAATTGATTTTTTGTTACTTGATGTTGTTTTTTTTAGTTTTATGATGCATGATAAGAAATCGATTTATGATACTATATCCTAGTCTTTCATTTTTTGTTCCATTAAGATTCTGGGAGCTTATTTGATGGAGTATTTTTATCTAGGTTTAACGTTAGTTGATGTTTTTGCATTTTTAAATGTGTACTTTCATGTACACCGCTTTACTGTATCGGTTTTATGAATTTGAAGCTTCATATGTTTATTATCATTTCTTTTGTAATATGTAGGGTTCCAAATAAGCCTGACAAGTTCATTAATGCTTGTTTTGAATCATGGTGAGCATTCTCGCTTTGTTTTTAGTGTTAATACTAAAATAACCGTAGAAGAATCAAGCATTTAACATGCAAGCACTGAGGTCTTTGTCTCCCGGGAGTATATGTTTCGGGATATGGACAATGCTCAAGTAGTTTATGTGACAGTGTGATATACAACTTCAAAGCTTAATTGGTTTCATGATTCTTATGATAATGAAGATGTGTATTTGCGTGTGGGAATAATTCCGAATCATACTTCTCGTTCTAAGTATGGTAGTAGCGAGCGTAGTTAAGTTCTAAGTGCAGTTGCGACCAGTAGCTACGCGCTTCTTGTTCTAAGTCTCGCTTGTGTAACCGAAAGTCCTAAGATGGTAAGGGTGTTAGATCATTGTAGTAGCAGGTTTTCCCACACTACACCCCTCACTATATTTCGATTAATTAGTCCATTGAAAGTTGCATAATTGAGAATGTTTATTGATTAATTTCATGAGCTCTACACAAGAAAAGTAGAATTACACTTAGCAAATAAAACACTCTTAAACTTTCTCTCTCTAATGACTTGCCTAACAATTCTAAAAAGATCCTCCCTCACAACGTACTCACTCGACCCTTTATATAGGGTAATACATAGTGGATGACAAACTAAGCTATCCTTTATTTTCGGGAATGTCTCGCTAAGTGTCGCTGTACAACTATTCAATCTCGCGACACTTCTAACCCTCGCGCATCTCACGTCCTCTTTATGTCTCGCCCGTCGTTATTCTTTGCGTCGTTTATTTTAGTTTCTGCCGCGATCGCCTCGCGACATCGTTGTTTATTAACTTCGCGAGTCCTGTTCGTTGCGATATTATGGTCCTACAATCATGATGCAGACAAGGGTAAGCCTCTTATTATCGATGAATGGAATTATATATTTGACGAGATTGGTAGAGAATTAAATGGGTGGTGTTAAAGTCATAGGATTGCTCTTGATGAATACAAGATGGCTCTTTTGGTCACAAGCTTTATTCTTAAAAATGATAGAACTCGTTTTCAAGAAAATGCGAAGAAGATGGTTGTGCTTGGAGGATTCATTTTGGTCTGTGAATGGTGATACTTCTGTTCGGGCTGAAAGATTCTAACGCTCACAGGTTAGTGGTTTTCATACTAGTCCACATTGCTGAAATAGTTAGTTTTAGGTGTAGATCTTGTTGGTACTTGTAACAAGTATATGTGGTGCAATCGTAGGTGTACATTGTGGTGTACATTGTGGTGCACCCGCTACAATGTGGTGTACATTGTGGTGTACATTGTGGTGTACATCAGGTTGTACTTGGTACTTAAAGAAGATCTAATCGTAGGTGTACATTGTGGTGCACTGCTACGATTAGAGTCTTTGAAGTACCAACACATGTAGATCTTGTTGGTACTTGTAACAAGTATATGTGGTGCAATCGCTACGAGTCTTTAGATCTTGCTCAAGTTAGTTTTTATGTTGATTTGTTTTAGGTGTACATTGTGGTGCACCATACTACGAGTCACCCACTCCTTAGTCTGTGGTGTACCTTAATAGTTTTTATGTTGATTTGTTTTAGGTGTACATTGTGGTGCACTTTGTACTTGTTGTACTCTTAAAATACATGTTCTTGCTTGGTTTTTGTGTATGTTCATATTGTTGTTTTTGAGATCTTATTAGGTGTGAATTGTGGTGCACATTACTTATTCCATTTTATTTATTTTTTTGTAGTTGTGGTGTTGGTTTGAGGTTGAAGAGTCTAATGGTGACAACCAAGTTAATCAAGCATTTGATTGTCGACAATTTACAGGGGTGATCCTAGCTTAAAACCCAATCGGATCCTATCACTTTTCAAGAAAACTTATGGGTCCAATATTAAGTATCACCATGCCCGTAGGAGAGAAGTCATTTAAGAACAAGATGGCGATGATGAGAAGTCGTATAGTGATTTTACTTGGTATGTCAAAGCAATTGAGGAAACTAATCCCGATAGCTATGTGAAGTTTGAAGTTGAGGATGGAACAAATAGATTTCGAGGATATTCGTTTATTACTTGGTGCTTGCAAGCATAGCTATAAGTATCTCGGGCCCATGATTTACTTGGACGCTACTTTTCTTAATGGTAGATACGGGGGTACTCTTATGGCTGCAACATGTATCAACGGAAACAATGAGTTTTACCCATTTTCTTTTGCCATTGTACGATCCAAAACAAAGATAATTGGTTTTGGTTTTTGGATAATCTTCAAAACTATTGTCGATGGTCGATGATCGTCCGATTGTTTTCCTTAGTGATCGTGGAGAAGGACTCTTCGGGAATTCCAAAATATTTTCCTAATTCATATCACAAATATTGCTTTTATCACATCAAATGCAATCTCCCATTGGATCGTGATGCGAATTCGAAGCCGTTCTTGATTTGTTTTACAAAGCCGCGTACTCTTACACACCAAAGAAAATTTGAAGAAGCTTTGAAGGGAATGCATGCAATTGGAGTGGGCATGTTGCTAACTATATCAGACTATTCCAAAGGAGAAATGGGCAAATGCGTTTTCCCTCATGCAGATATGGTGCTCACTCTTCAACTCTTGCCGAGTCCTTCAACAACCTGGGTTCTTCCTTTTAAAAAGTTGCCCGCATTTGTTCTTCTCGATGCGATACGGTGAGTTTTATGTTTAGTTTTTATTTATGCAACTATGTCTACATTTGTTTTGCATACATGTGTTTTCTTTGATTTGTAGATACATGTATCCAACCGTGTGTACATTGTTGTACACATTGATTTCCTTTGATGTGTACATTGTTGTACACATGTTTTATCTCGTATTCCTTTTTGTTGTACACATGTTTTGATTTTATGGTTTGTGTTTTTATCATGTCGGTTTGAAGGTTATGGACAAAATGTCTCGAGAAGGATACTAGGTCTCGGGAAACATTCAACACTAGCTCACTCCGAATATGAGGCTTTACTAAAGGAAAACATCGACATTGGTCGTACTTGGACCGTTGTTCATCCATGGAAAGATTGTATGAAGTCGAGTCTCCCGGACTCATTACGAGATCTATTGCGTAAAATTGTACATGTCACCGTGTGGCGAGTTAATGGTTTCCCTTGTGCACATGCTTGTGCCGTAATTCAAGCTACTAGAGAAGACATCTATGATTTTGTCGAGCCATACTTCACCACCGAGTGGTATAACAGACATACCAGGAGATCATCTTGCCAATCCCCAATTACGACAAGCCGCAGACTTATGATCCTAGTGATAGGGTTATTGTTCCTATTCCTGTTCCTCCACCAGTAGGCGAAGAACACAACGAATCGTGCATCCTTATGAGAAGCAAAAGAGGAAAATGATGTGCACAAAGTGCTTCACACTTGGTCACCACAACAGACTACCTCGCCCCATGATTTGATGAATTTTTCTATGTTTCATTTTTTCAAAAGATTCAATGTGTTTGGTCTTTACTTTTGGTAATGTCTTTTCAATTTTCTTTGCGTGGATAATAAGTGCTGGACATGTGTACCATTCTGCATACACCTTCCCGTGAACTTCGCTTTTTATTTTCCCCGTCTTTTTACATGTGTACCACTATGTACACCTTGGTGTACAATGGATGCTACTAGTCTATTTTGTTTAGTAATTGCTTATTAATTTTGTTATGTTCAATTTTTCAGTTCTGCATGATATAAATTTTTTAGTAATATACTTATGTCTTTCAATTTTTCAGTTCTGCTATGTCAGTACCTGTGTACAATCAAGTACACCTTAAGAGATCCAAACCTTATGAACAGTTTCTTCTATGTCAGTACCTGTGTACAATCAAGTACAAATTTCCAACTAATAAAAATATTAATTCAAGGTCTTGATAAGTCATAAACAAAGTTATAAAAACTGAAATTTGATTATGTTGTCTGCAAAGATAGAAAATGTTTAGAAGCAAGCAATTCACAAATTGATCTTGTACAATGAATTATGAAAATAAACTCTTCTTCCTCCTCAATGGATTCTTTTCCATACTCAAGTAGCCCATCGCTTGTGTGCTTCATCAGTTACATCCCACACTCGTTCATAGATTCGACTTTTTCAAAGATCTTTGCCACCAATGTTGCTCTCATATCCTGACATTTTTTCGCCCTCTCCTTTGATCTCTTTCCATACTCTTTTCTTCGATACCTCGTTTTATGAAGTAGCAAGTATCTGAAGAAGTAACTGGATTGGTACCTTGAGAAGGACACGCATGATGTTTATCTCATGTTGTTCTATAGGCGCATCACCCTTTAGCACTCTCTTTTTGTTGAGTTCCAACTAACCACATTTGCCGCTTGTTGTGCATCATTTTTGTAGTGCTCATTTGATCAAGTAGAAGTTGTACCACTTCCACTCCCTCACTATGAAATCAAACTTCAAAAGTGACCAAGAAGCCCCACCGCATTTTGTATTGTAGAGTGATTGAGGGGAATTAGAAGAACTTCCAAATCGTCAGCATGTCCTGTATGAAATCTACCACAAGCCTTTGTGTCTCACCATGTTGTTGTTCTTCACATAAGCATCGCAATCAATAATTTGTTGGAAAATAAGGTACACCTAAATCATACCTATATAAAATCTATCAATCAAACATTCATGCAAACACTTAATATAAAGATTCGTCAATCATATGGCATACTTGGTGTATATCTATGTCCACTCCTAAAAATAAATCTACAAAGGCATACCGGTGTATATATCTATGTCAATCATGTGTACTAGTATGTACACATCATTAAATTATCTATATATGACATTTTTTATTTGTTTTTTTGAGAAACTTACATGCAAGGGGACTCATAATTTCGCATCTCATGTACTTCGGTCATCGATGACGGATTTCCCGTCTCGACCATTGCATTGCAACGCCGATGGATGTAAAATCGGAGTACCGCTTGATCCAAATACTTGTTGAACATCAATTCACAAAGTACTTTCCCCACAATCATAACATCTTCCTTGATCAGTTGGATCTTGGAGCCTTGTTAGTTCCCAAGCTACGTAGCCGCATAATCATAAAGGAAATGTCAACATGGTGTACATAGTGGTGCACATAAGCTTTTTTCAATAAGATGCAATCATTCATATAGTACGAGGTGTTGTTTTGTGAACTTACGTCAGGCTTGCATAATCGAAGAATTTCTGCATCTTTTCTTGTCCGGTCCCGTGTCCATGGCATGGTAAAGTGGTGATTGACGGATATCCGGCAAAGGCGATAAGGATGGTACTCATTGTCCTTTCTATTTTTTCTGAGCGGGATAGAGTGTTTGTTCTTCGTCCTCAAGTTGGATCCTCTTTCCTTTTCAACTCTTTTGACATCCATTTTCGGCCTAACTTGTCTCGTTTTTGCCCTCGCGAAATGAAATCAGCGTCAAGTTTTTTCTTTGCAACTCTCTTTGGTGGTGTCTTGGACACCCTGCCAGCAGCTCTTGTCTTCAACATTTCTGCTTCCTTCATCCTCCCCCACTCTTGTCTTTGCTTTGGTGGTGTCTTCTCGCTCTTCTTGATCGCTAAAAATTCATCTCCATGTTGTTGGATGAATTGACTGCTTCAAGAACAATCAATTCTCTTATGTCTTCTTTGGATAATGATCTCTGACGACTCTTCTTTAGGATCTTCTTGGCTCAACAATTGAAAGCTTGGACATTCGTTGATCACGGTTGCCATCTTTTCCTTCACGCCGACGCCATTCTCAGAACAACCTTTTTCAAGCTTTATGAAGACACTTTCGGACAAGTTGTCTAGAATTTCCTCAATTGTTGAATAATGATCATCCAAAGTTGATCTTCTCCTTGAGTGAGTAAAAGCACATCTCCTTCAACCGGGCAAAGATGCCTTTTAGGGTCCAAATTGAGCTAAGGCTTCACTGCAATGATTGAAGCCTCATCAATTTCAAATTGTTTGAGTTGCAACCTGGTCTTCTTTATATGCAGATGTCTCTCGGCAGAAGTGCCGAAAAAATGAAATTTTTGTTAGGTTCTACAAAAGTGTACATCTTTGTACACACACATATACTGTAAGAAATCACTAAGGTGTACGGCTTTTGTACACACACATATAAAAATGAAAACAAAAATGAAAACAAAAATGAAATTACTAAGGTGTACAAATACACATATAAAAATGAAATTTTTGTTAGGTTCTACAAAAGTGTACATCTTTGTACACACACATATACGTATGATTCACTAAGGTGTACAGCTTGGTACACATATAAAAATGAGAATAATCATGAGCCTAACAAAAAATATTTCTTTATACCTCGGGTTAGCGCTTTTGATCTCAACTCCTTTGCCATATTCACTTCCATCATCCATATCTTTTGCTTCGTTTCCATTATTGGTCTTTGATGAAGGGGAGCTAAAAGATGCAAGTTTAGAGAAAAGGTATGAGTTATAACATACTGGTGTACAACTATCTACACACATAAAAACAAATGATCGCCACATTTAGTAAGAGTCATTTTATACCTTCGATTTTCAGAATTGACACCCGCATATCACCACCTTTGCCACCTTGGTCATCATGATCATGCATATCACCACCTTCGCCAAAGACCACCCCGCATATCACCACCTTTGCCACCATCATTGTCATCGTCATCGTCATCACTATTATCACCTTTGCCACCATCATCATCCTCCTTCTTCTCATTTTCATGTTTCTCCTCAACCTCTTCCTCTTCCTCCTCATCCTCAACCTCCAACTCCTCCTCCTCATCATCTTCTTCCTCACTTTGTAACTTTTTGTTCAATGAAATGATTTCTTGCAAGGTCTCGGCAATTAAATCAACAAAGATCCCGATCTTTTCCACGTCTTCGATTAGTTTGAATAAAGTATCTTGGCTTTTTCTTCAATGAAGCTAACAAGCTTTTGATGTTTAAGCCGCAACTCGAAAGCTCTTCCAATGCTTCATCTCTTTGCCGTTCGCTACGTACGCCTTTTCTTTCGCACATCTCTGCTATTTTCTCCCCGCTCTTTCGTACTCTTCCGAGAACTGTTGGCCGTTCATCACTCCAAGCTTTTACCCATCCGGTTGCATCCGAAAACATGCCAAAGTGTCAATATGTATAACAGTGTACATCTTTTTACACATGTGTTACAGTGTATATTGTTGTGCACATGACAAAATTTTCTCACCATTTTCAAGGTGTATATTGTTGTACACATATAGGAAGAAATCACTATCATAAAGAAAGTTATGAAGTTACCTTTTTCATGGCTTCATTAATGTCTTTCTCTATTGTATTGCCGATGTCACCGATTACCCACCTTAGAAATCTAGGGAAACCATGTTCATTGTTTGGCGTCATGTCGTTGTTATGTTCAAGAAACCAATACCGCATTGACAAAAAGTTAAAGAGTTAGAAATCTTAGGACCGAACAAATACAAAGAAAAAAGGCATGTAAATTGGTACAACGTAATACTTGTTTAAAACAATGTACACATACTATCCGTAATGTGTACTCACCAAATGTGCACACCGTACAACCATTAACTTTAAGTGGATCACCAACATTTTTCCTTATGCTATCCATTAAATATTTATGTATATGCACTGGCCAGTTGGTTTTTCTTCATTCTTTCAAATGATTCAAAGTAGGGAGCAAATTTGCTCTTCGTAATCCCGCTTCCATTTGCCGTGGTAAAAAACAACGATGCACGTATACATCGCAAACAACACTACCAAGTCCTCAAAGATTTCTCTCAATCTCCTTATCCAACTTTGATTTTAGCTTCATTATACGCAAAATTTCACTCTCCACATCAAGTTTCCCAACTTAGATTTCTCGATTTATTCGGTTTATTAGTGGACCGTATGTTTGCTCATTCTAGTTTTGGCACACTCTCCTTCATCGATTACGATCCCACCATTTCTAATTCAAAAATGAAGAACAAATCTTCCTGGCATAGCCTCTACTTCCACAAAGTTTTTCTCCTCAAGATATTGAACATAAAGACATTTCTTTCTGAATGATCATGGCGGAACCTTTGCACAATCTCCAGAATTGATTCTGGACTCTTGAACCAAACATCATCTCTTTCTTCTCCTTTTTCTTTTCTGATTTTTCCTCCGTCCTTTTCAGCTTTCTTGTTAATAAAGGCATCTACTACAGCCGAAAGGGCTCTCTTTTGCTTCTCTAATCGAAATTCTCGTGAACCGTACTTTGTCACGATTCTTTTTACGTACTTCTCCATCCTTTTCAAAGTGCTTGTTCACAAACTCACTGATTGCATTAAAACCTGCTCTATATGGTTTGTTTGTATCTACGAAAAATTGACGAATGAGAATAAGAAACGAGAAGCATAGCACATGATACTCATACAAAAATGCTGTGTACAAACAAGTACACTGCTATGTATAGTGAGAAAAAATGCATGACAGCATACGCAAAAATGTTGGTGTACAAACCAAGACACTGTTACAGATATGAGCATACAACATGTCGGTATACCATTATTTACACACGCTAAGAAATATCATAAAAATTGCTACAAAATAGGCAGGATCGACACGAAGCACCGCAACAACATGCTTTAAACATACCATTATTTACACACGTACAACAATTCTCACAAAAATTGATACAAAACATAGATACTTCCCGATACTCATACAAAAATTTGTGTACAAACCAAAGACACCGGTACATAAATATAACAAGAGCAACAATAATTCCCATACAACAGGCCATATATCACTATAACACCATGATGGTGTACACCTGTACACTCCTACGTAAAATCTTTAAAACAATCACAACATGCCTTGAATCACGCAATACAATGCTTGTAGCATTTGTACACACAACCGAAATAAACAACTCCATAACACATATCACATGCCATTAACCATAAAACCACTCACAAACTCACATAACATGACATGTTTGGTTTACAAATCTATACACACCAAAGAACAAATAACACAAAAATTGCTCAAAAAATCGACATTAATGGATTGTGAATCACTGAAACACCATGTTGGTGTACTAGTATGTACACACCAGCAACAAATAACACAAAAATTGCTCAAAAACCGACATTAATGGATTGTGAATCACTGAAACACCATGTTGGTGTACTAGTATGTACACACCAGCAACAAATAACACAAAAATTGCTCAAAAACCGACATTAATGGACTTGAATTGTTACCTCTTTTTTCTTTGAACAGATGTTGAAGGCTTTGAAGACTTTGATTTGTTCTTAGTCAGGTGATGTTTTTGAAGTTTCTGGGAATTTCATCAAATTGATGTTGAAGGCTTTGTAGTCTTTAATTTCTTCTTAACTCGGTGATGTAGGATTTGTAGTTTTTGAAGTTTCGGTAATCGAAATTGATGTTGAATCTCCTAATCCTCTCTTAGATCTAGTCTTTGGTCCCGTTGATTTTCGAATTTTTCCGCCGCAACCGATGGAGTTGGGGATGAATCTTTTGATGTTGACTTTGATCTACGCAGTTTCATTCCACAAACCATTGAACCCAAGAGTTTGGAGTATTCGATTTTTGGTATCCCCACACCACACAAAATGGGTGATAAAATATTTTGAGATGTTGGATTTTTGGTATCCCACATAGAATGGGTGATAAAATATATTTTGTAATAATAATAACATCAAAGATGCTGAAGCTTCCCTCTTTTGTACCCAATGGTTAGCTAGGAATGACCTAATATACCGTCAAAAACAAACAACTTCAGCCGAAATTTTAATCTGGGCTCAAAAGCTACAACAAGAATTCACCGCGCACAAGATTCCCTACCACCGGTCCTACCCGGAGATGCACCAATATATAACCATCCAAGAGGAGACAAAAGAATATCTACAATATCGGTAGGATGGTCAATTCCAAACACCAACTGGATTAAGATTAACATAGATGGAGCAGCCAGAGGGCATCCAGGTTTTGCGGGAGAAGGATTCATCTGCAGAGATTCCGATGCACAAACTTTAATGGCTCTAGCTCAACCTTTAGGAATTACGACTTCCTTAACCGTAGAAACTTGGGATCTTCTTTTAGCTTCAAGAACGGCAACATAAAGACAATGGCCAAAGGTTCTCTTTGAAACTGACTCAGAAAATCTTTTGCGCTTCATCACATCCTCTACCCCCTACTTGGCACATCTCAGGGATGATTGAGGAAATAAAGAAGAGATTCAGAAAGATCCCACAGGTAGCCATTCAACACAACTACAGGGAAGGAAACCAAGCCGCAGACGGTTTGGCGAATCATGCAGCAGATGGAAGCCAAATAAGAAACTTATCAACCAAAATATGGGTGTAGTTGCAGGATTTCCCACACTACACCCCTCACTCAAATCTGTTTAATCAATCCATTGGAAGATGAATAATGATGTGTTTTATTAATTGTTTTCTTGAATGATTTACAAAGAAATGTAGAACAAAGTTAAAGAAATTACAATCTCTCTTTCCTTTCTCTCTCCTAATGACTTGTTTCTCAATTCAAAAGCACCTCCCCTACAACGGACTTACTTGACCCTTTATATAGGGTATTACATAGTGGGTGACAACTATCTTGTCCTTTATTTTCGGAATCGTCTCGCGAACGCCGCGAATATACGATTGTTTGCCTTCGCGACACTCTTAAATCTCGCCAAGTCTTTCACACTTTCCTCATGTTCTGATTGTCGTCATCTATTACGTCATTTATTTACCTTCATGCGACTCCTTCACGATGTAGTTGTTCTCGCGAAGAATTGTTGTCGCGATATTCTGGTCCTACATCTTGCCTCTTTTTCCTTGAATATCGCTTGGAGAGCGATTTTTAAGGAAAAATTTGTTACTGTGGTGATCTTTGACATTTGTTGATGAAGGAACGAGCGAAAGAATACTGGACTTGAAAAGTACGTACTTGCCTCTATTCTTTTGCGAAGTTCCGTAGCTTTGCGAAGTGAACAAGAAGTAATATATCTTCAATTTCTCACAGAAATTTGATTCCTTAAATCTTGGGATGACCGTTTACACGTGTCTAAAATTACTCTTTCTACTGGATATTTAATGTTATCCTACACCCTTTTTCTTCTATTTAAGGGAGAACCGCCTGTTAAAACCATTCCTTCTCTTCTTCTATATCTTCTTCATCGTCTGCAACTATTTCCTGCTATTTATCTTCATCCTCTTCTTTTTATTATCTTTCTGTTATCGTTTTCATGGCATCCAGGTTCGTTATTTTCATTGATTTTGATGATTCTCTTGATTGATTTCCCTTATTGCAATTACTTCATCTTGATTTTGTTCTTCTTTTGATATTTCTTTCGCCATTTTGTTTCAAAGAAGAACAAACCCAGCTCTAAATATACCGTGGTGAACCCTAACATCCCCACTGGTTCGCAACCGAAATCTTCTTCGCAACTGAAGTCTCTGGCTTCCAAAAAACAACCTGCGAGTAGTAAGGTATTTTTAGAGATATTTACTCCTTTAATAGCAATTTTATTGCCTCTGTTTCTTAGTTGGTTTATTATTCGCAGGATAATAAGAATGATGACAGGTCTCCCAAAAGGTCTCGCCATAATACATTAGATGCCTCTGCGGCTGCTCCAACTGTTCCTTTCTCGGGATTCAAGCATTCTTCTTTCCCTACAGTGTCTTCGCAAGGCAAATCTCCTACTTCAGAGATTTCTTCGCAAGATAATCCCATTTCTTCTTCTCAAGATAATGTACCATTCCCTACAGTGTCACCGCAGGATAAATCAATCCCTGAATTTTCTGCGAGTGAAATTCTTCAAGACATGCCTATTCCTACTTTTACTTTTACCTCGCCTCCACCTATTGATCAGGTTTCTCCAACTGGCGTTCTTATAACTATGGGTGACTCAACTTTTCCTTCTTCCTCTACCATTTCTTCTTCCTCAAAATCTATCTCTCTTAGCAAAGAAAATTTGGAAGGGATAGACATAGCTTTTAAAATTTTATCAGATACCATGAATGATGTTAAAAAAGCCTCCACTGATCCCACCAAATCTAGCGTTTTCGAGTCTTTGGGTAAATTCTTTGGTTCCGATACGATATCGCGAGCATCCTTGGAACAAGAAATTAAGACTTTGAAGAATAATCTTCATAATACTTTGTTGGATCGCGATAATCTTCGCAGGAAGAATGAAGAATTAAAAGGTATCTCTCTTTCCCCCCCCCCCTTTTTTTTTTTTTTTTTTTTTTTAAAAAAAAAAAAAATTTGGTTCGCCTCTCAAGTTTTGCACCAGAAACGTAAGATGGAGATATATCAATTGGAATCTATTGTGGAAGAAACTCGAACGGAAAAAGACGCCTGGATGGAATAGTATAATCGTTTAGATAATCTTCATACGTTTTCTGTGGATCAAATAAATAATCTTTCCCAAGAAAACATCTGCTTAGTTCAAAACCAAGAAGTATTAAGTAATGAAGTGTCGCGTCTCTCATATTCTTTGAATAAATCTAATTTGGAGTTGGAAACCTTATCAGATGAAAACGGAACTTTATCTCTTGAGAGGCGAGCTTTATTGGATAAGGTGGCAATATCCTCGCAACAACTTGATGCTTGTAAAAATCATTGAATGAGCAAGAACAATCTATCTGCCAACTGAAAAATAAACTTGAAGATACTACCACTGAAAGAGATAAACTTATTCAGAATAGAATAAATCTAAGTGTGAAAGCCAACCAACTCAAGGATGATTATACCAAGTTAAAAGAATCCCATTCTTCCCTTGCGAATCAAAATAAGTTATTGATTTCTAACGAAAAGAGTTTGCGGTCGCGGTTAAAAGGTCTTGTTGGTGATGGTTTTGATAACGCCATGGAAAATCTGGGGAATAATTGCTTGGCCCTTACTCAATATCTTGTCTCGCAGAAGGAAGGTAGTCATAAAATTTGACTGCCTTTTCCATTATTTTTCTTTTCTAATGTTTTCTTTTCCATTATATACCATTTTGCATCTTATAATTTTAATGTCTTCCTTTACTCTTGCAGAATCTGAGAAAAATCTTCACTCTTCTCTATCTACTTTGGAAGCGGCGCATGCTAAAATTTGTAAGGAAAATGCAACGCTAGTTGCTTCTCTTGCCCAATCTCGCGACCGAGCCAGAAGGAGGTTTAACTACCTTAATCATCTTAAAGATATCCGAGTAGAAATCAACAAAAGCACTTCTTCGTCAATTTCCTCCCAAAGCGAAGTTCTTGTGAATAATATCTTACTTTCTAAATCCCTTGATCCCGTCTATGTTGAGCCATTGGATGTTGAAGATGATGAAGTACCCAACTCTCCCCGACAGTGATTATGATTATGAAAGCTGCGAAGACCTCGCTAATAATGAAGTTATCAATAAGGAACCGTGCGAAAGAATTTCGATGAAAACCCTTCAACTGGCGAGGTGAAGGCGATAAGATTGTTGAAGAATCTTTACCATCTCCTTCAGCTGAGCAAGTTGATGTAGAGAATTAAGTTTCTTTGTAACTTTGTTGAATCTTTCTTTTTAATTGCAAAGTACTAAGTCTGGTTTTGGATGAATTAGTTTCTATTTCTTTCTTATTATAAGAACTCATTTTGCCACCTTATCAAGTAATCCCTTTATTTTCCAATAAACCTTTTGTTGTAATTTTTCTCGCGATAGATAGATCTCGATTGCCTATATCAAAAATGTTTAAAGATCTTTCTTGAATGCCGTTATTGCGACAAGATTGCAGGATGTCTCTACATTTTCATGTAATGACCCATTGATCTTGCCTTATCATTATTTGTGTGGTCTTATTTTGCCTTCCTAAGTAAAGGTCTTATTTTGCCACCCCTCGTTGCGACAAGGTCGCAGGACGTCTTTACATTTTCATGTAATGACCCATTGATCTTGTCTTATCGTTTCTTAAGTATTTTTGCCTCTGCAGGATACTGTATTTGCGACAATATGACAGGTTTAAATGTTCTTGCGACCATAAAATCCCGCGACATTATCGTCTTTGCGATGAAATCGCAGGACGTTCTTACATTTTCATGTAAAAACCCATTGATCTCATCTTACCCTCGCGTTAGTATTATTGCCTCTGCACAGGGATCATTGCACAAATATGACAAGCCTAAATTCTCTTGCGAGAATAAAGCCTCATGACATTTGCGTCTTTTGACACTTATCAGCTCCCTAATGGAGGGTGCCGCCCTCATCTTCTCCCTGGTTGCCCCTTCAAGGAGGCGTACATCGGCCATACAAGACTAGCTCCTCCCATCCGGTCTTAACAACAACCGCTTGTTTTCGCACCTCTTATCCCTTATACCTATATGGTTTATGGTTACGAGACCGCACCCTAAGTGGAGTTTTCTTCGGGCCGAGTGCGGTATGTGCCAAGACTTGTCAAGAGTGGTAAGGAAGTTCCATGCTCCCGCACTCTTGACTCAACCGTGTACCTCGGCGCCTTGGTCATACACTTGACTCCTTGGAAAAGACCCTCGGGCGTCCAACCAGGGTATAACCTTATATATATAGTTGGAAATCCAAGGTATCTCCCCGGATAGGCTTTCATGGGCCCCAAATCTCCATGACCCAGGTTTCAGGAGCGGTGTAACCTTCCACCTGAGCCATGTTAAGAGATACCCCCTTATATGACATACTTTAGGTCTTACATTTGCCTCTTGCGAAGTATCATTCGCGAACTAGGGTGTACGCCATAAAGGTTTGTCCCATTCACTCACTCATTCATTTTATCAATTTATTCGATCATTAGTCTGCGAAGGTTTTCGCACAATCTCGCTTTATTTCCATTGATCTCGCAATCGTTCTGTCGCGAAAACATTACATTACCAACTCATTCTATTTCTCCCATTTTCTATGGATAATACTTCTTGAGATATAACCTATTCCACGGCCTATCTAATTTTTGCCCTACATCTTTGCCTTCAGGATCCATTAATTTATATGCCCCGTGCCAACTATCTCCTTGATAATATAAGGTCCATCCCATTTTCTTGCCACTTGCCACCATTTTCTCAACATATATAGGTGTTTCTCGCAGCACCAAGTCACTCCTGGCTGAAATTCACGTATCTTGGACGCGCTTGTTATATTCTCTCGGCCAATCTTCGCTGGTAATTCTCCATATCTTTGTAGTGCTCTCTCTCTCTTTTCTTCTAATTCATCTAACTTGATTAAGATGTTACCCGCACTAAGATTTTTCTCCCAAGCTTCTTTCTTTGTAGTTGGAATTTTCACTTCTGTTGGGAGTACCGCTTCAACTCCATATGTTAAACAAAAAGGGGACATGCTTGTAGCTTCTCTTCTAGTTGTATTATAAGCCCATACCGCATTGGGTACTTGTTCGCACCATCCTTTATTGTATCCTTCTAACTTTTTCTTCAATATGTCTGCGATTGTTTTGTTTGTCGCTTCTGCCTGTCCATTAGCATGTGGGTATAGAGGAGTTGATTTCCCACATCGTATTTGAAATGCATTAAGCAAAGAATTCTATATTTTGTCCTTCGAACTGCTTCCCATTGTCGATACCAAGCGTGTCTTGGAACTCCAAATCTGCATATAATGTTCTCAAATATAAAAGTAAAAACATCCTTATCGCGAATATGTTGTACCGCTTTCACCTCTGCCCATTTTGTGAAATAATCTGTAGCGACAATCAAATATCTTCTCTCGTCCCGTTCTGGTAAAAATGGCCCTACAATGTCTAATCCCCACTTTCCAAATGGCCAAACACTTGTTGAAGAATTTAACGGAGCTCCTGGTGCATGTATTTTCTTCCCATGCCTTTGGCAATCCTCGCAACGCCTTGATATTTGTTTCGCGTCCTCATGCATATATGGCCAATAATAACCCTGCATTTTTGCTTTATATGCTAAAGATCTTCCTCCGAGATTACCAAAGATCCCCACTATGCAACATCTTCAATATGATTTCTCCTTCCTTTCTTGTTAAACATCTAAGTGAAGGCCCGTTAAAAGATCTTCGGTATAACACTCCATCTCTTAATTCATAATTTGTTGCTCGGCTTTTTAATTTGTGTGTCTCTAATCTATTTCTTGGTGTTTCTCCTGTCATCAAATATGCATGAAGCTCCGTTCTCAATCTTCTTCGCAGAGTGCTTGTGTTCCATCTTCTACCGCCATTACATCGGTTTCTTGTTCTTCTTCTTTGTCAATTGACGGCATCGAAAGTGTTTGTATTTTAATATTTCTCGCAATCGGATCTGTCATCATACTTGATATAAAAGCAAAAGCGTCTGCGAGTCTATTATTTCTCCTTGATATATGTCTCCACTTTATTCTTGGTATCTGCGTCGACAACTCGTCAACAAGTTTTTTATATTTTTGCAGAGACAATTCATTTATAGCATATTCTTCTTTTATCTGGCGAATTGCCAATTGTGAATCACTAGTAATCCTTACATTCTCCAGCTTCATTTCTATTGCAAATCGCAAGGCATGTATTATAGCTTCATATTCTGTTTCATTATTTGTTGATGCAAACTCCAATCAAAGAAAGAGCTATTTTATTACCCTCGATATCACAACAATTCCTATTCCATTTCCTTCTCCATTTGATGACCCATCTACCAATATTTCCCATCTATTCGGCTCCGTTAACAAATCTTTCGGATCTCCATGTTCTTCCTCAACATCCATCATTTCTTCTACCGATTCATCTTCTTCCAAAGGGAATTCTGCTAAAAAGTCTGCGACAACCTGTGATTTTGGCGAAGATAGTATTTCATATTTGAGTTTGCAATGACTTATTTGAGCATTCCATCTCTCAACTCTTCCCGACCTCTTTGAATTTTTCATCACTGATTCTATCGGTATTTTTTTCACCACCTTGACAACATGCGCTTGAAAATATATACGAAGTTTAAATGTTGCATAAACTAATGCTAAGATTAGTTTTTCAATTTTTGAGTAATTCCTTTCTGCAGCGTTGAAAGTTTTGCTGATGTAATAAATTGGTTTTTCTACTCCTGCGTCCACTCGCAGTAACACTGCACTTAACGCATGCGACGTTGTCGCGAGATAGATCAACAATTCTTCTCCTTCTTTTGCTTTTTGCAAAATTGATATATCCATTAAATGTTCCTTTATTCCTTGCAAAGCTTTCTCGCACTCATCTGTCCATTTAAACTTCGACCCCTTTCTAAGGATATTGAAAAAGTGCTTGCATTTGTCAGATGATCGCGAGATGAATCTCCCTAGCGAAGCTAACAACCCATTTAACTTTTGAACATCTTTTATTGTCGCCGGTGTTGGCATATCGCGAACTGCTTGTACTTTTTCTGGGTCGACTTGAATTCCTTCTTTGGATACAATGTACCCTAAAAATTTTCCAGAGGCGACCCCAAAGGTGCATTTTTCTGGGTTTACTTTGATATTAAATTGCCGCATTTGTTCAAAAATTTCTTTCAAATCCTGTACGTGGTCTTTTGCTTTTCTACTTTTTATTAACATATCATCAACATATACCTCCAGTGTTTTATGTATCCATCTCGCGAACACCTTCTCCACCATTCTTTGGTATGTCGCACCGGCATTTCGCAGACCAAATGGCATTTTTGTATAACAGTATAATCCTCTTGGAGCAAAGAAAGCAGTATGTTCTTGGTCTTCTTCGGCGAGAGGAATTTGATTGTAACCCTTGTATCCATCAAGAGAAGATATCCTTTCATTTCCTGCCGCTTCAACCATTTGTGGAATATCCGTAGCAGAAACTATCTTTAGGACAAGCTTTATTTAGATCAGTAAAGTCTATACAAATTCGTATTCCTTTTTTCTTCTTTGGAACTATAACCATATTTGCTATCCATTCGGGATATTTTGCTTGTCTAATAATTCCTGCGTCCAACATTTTCTGCAATTCTTCTTCTATTTGAGGATGATATCTTTGTCGCGATCTTTCTAATTCTTTGTTTAAAGGGTTTTACATTCTTGTCAATTTCCAATTTATGGCAAGCCACGATGGATCTATACCATGCATTTCATCCATATCCCCTGCGAAAATGTCTTTATAATCTCGCAACAACTCAACAGTTCTTTTCTCTTCATCCACTTCCATTTTAGTCCCAATTTTTAAGATTTTAGGCTCCTCCTCGGTTCCAACATTCACTTCTTTTGTTTGTTCTGTGCGACATAGCTAGACTTCGGCTCTCCCATAGGAGTTGGTCCTCTTATTTCCTTCGCGAACTCACTCCCTTCTCCCATAATTTCGCCAGGTATTCCTTTTCCTTCTTTTGCTCTTATCATGTAAATTCTAAATTCTTCTTCTTTCTTAGCTGCTTTTATCATCTTCCTGCGATCTTTTCGCTTCTTCATTTGCCCTTCACAATGCTTTACCTCGATTTGATAATATATTCTTCCTTTATCAATGTCTCCTCTGATCTCACCAATTCCACTCGGTACAGAAATTTGATGCACCGATGAAGTGTTGATGCTCTTGCCTTAATCGCATGTACCCAAGGTCTCCCTAATAATATGTTGTATGGCGATTCCATATCCACTACACTTAATGTTACTTGTGTTTCAATTTCTCCAAGTAAAATTCGCAATTTCATCTCCCCTTTTGGTACTGTTATAGATTTTCCAAAACCATGAATATTATATCTTGGAGAACTCATTTATTCATCTTTATATCCTAATTTTTTGTAAGTATGGTAAAACATGATACTCACCAAACTCCCCGTATCCACCAAAGTTCTATTTATTTCCCATTCTTCCGCTACCTTTGCCGATTCTTCTCTTTTTTTTGCTTGCATTTATCGTGATCACTAGTGGAGATGTATGATTCAAACTTTCTCTAGGAACTTCCGCGACTGTGAATGTTATTTTCTGTTTTTCCCATTCCTTCAAAGACGATGTCTTCTCCTCATCTATAATCTTCTTTCCTTTGAAATCTCGTTTATGTATCCTTCCTCTAATATTTTCATGGAATTCATTAACCATTGCTTTTGTAATTGAATTGTATTCCATTTCTTCACTATGTTCCTTGCTTCTTAATTCTTCTATCTCATCTGATTTAACCTTTTCCTTTCTTATTTTCTTGATTTAAGCGATTTTAATTGTACTCTTCAATCTTCAATCTTATTCGTCCCTGTTTCTAGCGCATATGTAGTTGCAGGATTTCCCACACTACACCCCTCACTCAAATCTGTTTAATCAATCCATTGGAAGATGAATAATGATGTGTTTTATTAATTGTTTTCTTGAATGATTTACAAAGAAATGTAGAACAAAGTTAAAGAAATTACAATCTCTCTTTCCTTTCTCTCTCCTAATGACTTGTTTCTCAATTCAAAAAGCACCTCCCCTACAACAGACTTACTTGACCCTTTATATAGGGTATTACATAGTGGGTGACAACTATACTGTCCTTTATTTTCGGAATCGTCTCGCGAACGCTCGCGAATATACGACTGTTTGCCTTCGCGACACTCTTAAATCTCGCCAAGTCTTTCACACTTTCCTCATGTTCTGATTGTCGTCATCTATTACGTCATTTATTTACCTTCATGCGACTCCTTCACGATGTAGTTGTTCTCGCGAAGAATTGTTGTCGCGATATTCTGGTCCTACAATGGGACCAGGCAATCCCGTATTTTATTAGTCAAATTTTATTTCTTGATTCAGTAGTACCACATTCCCACGACAAATTATAACATAATCTCCTATCAATAAAATGCATGCTTCAAAAAAAAAAAAAAAAAATCTTCTGTGGTTCCGTGTCACAGATTCGAACATGCTTTACAGTTATTCATACAGGCTTGTAGGCTTTCTAGCTTTAACTTGGGGAAATTATGGTTTGGTCATATTTTATGTGGTCCCAAGTTAATTTGGTTCATCAACAAAAGAGGGGTTCTGTTTCCTGGCTAAATTGGGGCCTATGACTACAGGACAAAAAAGGTCATTAAAAAGTAAAAATGGTAACCCCTTATCCAACTATTTTACATAATGACTAATTTACCCCTGATTAATTAGTGTTAATCGGGTGATTAATTGATGTTTAGTCAAATTAAACTAGAAATAAACTAATCTTGAATCATCATCAAAACATGATTTTTTTTTTTTTATAATTACAGTGAGAGAATTTTCATCTTTTTCTCATTTACTAATTAAACATTAATTTTATAATTAGAAAGAATTCTCATCAGACAAAAAACTAGTCGGAAGCCGAGCAACAAGCTGGGCTCCAACTCCTTTTTTTTTTAACTCATTAATTTGTTTTTTTTTTTTTTGAAAAAAAATCAAACCAGAATCGGTTTATGTCCATGCCCTCTTAGAACCGATTCTAAGAATCGGTTTATAAGGCCTAGAACATAAACCGATTGTAAAATTTAAAAGTTTTTCCTGTTATTTTTTTCCGCCATAATCGGTTTATGTCAATGCCCACATAAACCGATTGTAAATCTGGACATTTCATGAAACTGTTTTGCTCATAACTTCTTCGTCCGATGTCGGAATGATCTCATCCTTTTTGCATTCAATTCATAGTTCATGCTCTATAATATAAAGATAAAATTTCAAGATTTGTACAAAAATTCAAACATGGTTAATGAATCGGTTGATGTGTGCATTAGCATAAACCGATTGTGCTTGATGTTCACCACATCAACCCTGGAATCGGTTTATGTAGGTGTACCATATCTACCGATTTTTGAAAACATCAATAACAATC
Source organism: Papaver armeniacum (assembly GCA_023531295.1). Taxonomy (NCBI): domain Eukaryota; kingdom Viridiplantae; phylum Streptophyta; class Magnoliopsida; order Ranunculales; family Papaveraceae; genus Papaver; species Papaver armeniacum. The sequence goes on along the minus strand of JAJJWW010016088.1, from coordinate 48,483 downwards.
GGTTTATGTGGACTCTTAAATAATCCGATTATGGGCATAGCGTTTAAGGAATCAAAGGTTGTACAATCGTGTTATATGGGCATACATATAATCCGATTCTAACAAAAAAAACATACAGAAAAAACGGTTATCTCTTCCATACCATAATCGGGCTATGTGGGCACTAACGTAGGCCGATTCTGGTTCAGTTTTCTCGAAACACAAAACAAATCCAAGATAATCGGTCTTTGTGGGCATGGACATAAACCGTTTCTATATGCAATCGATTTACTACTGGTAAACCCATAAAATTTTGATTTAAAAAAAAAAACGAATTTTGAGTGATTGCATGTTGCTATAACCTAATTTAGGGGATTGGGTTTGCTAGAAAAGTACTTGATTCGTGCCATTTTAGGGGAGAAGAAGAGAAGAAGAATCGGTTAGAAGTGGAGATGGAGATGAAAATGAATTTGAATTTGATTTTGATTTAAGTTTTTAGTTTTTAGTTATATGATTTTGATTTTAGTTTTTAGTTTTGTTATTAGGATTTAATGAGGATAAATTGGTAGTATTAGTATTTGATAGAGGGTAAGTTGGTACTTTCATCTCTTAATAACCTTTTTTGTCATGTAGCTGTAGGGCCCAATTAAATGGGATATGCCTCAATTTAGTCAGGTTCTGTTTGGTCCTTATTTATTCAAAAATATTAAAGTATCTAAAGTACCATTTGTCTCTCTTATTTTCTTTCTTCTTCACGTGTTTTTTCTTTTTTCTTTTTTCACTTTTTATTTTCTCTCTCTCTTCTTAACATTAATAAATAAAAAAACTTAAAAATGAAATATCTCTCAAAATATAAGGCGAAAATTAATAAATTTTATATATTCTGAAAGGTCTCGTACTATGTTTCGAAATTTAATTTTTATTGGTATAATAGTAGTTCATATCCAAGAATGAACGCTATTTTAAAACATGGCAGTTCATTCTACTTTTAGCAGTTCATTTCGTAGAATGACCTCGTATATGCTAGCAATTTGTTTTGTAGAACGAACTCATAAAAGTAATTCATTATTAAGAATGAAGTCATAATAGTAGTTCATTATTATTGTTCACATTGTAGAATGAACTCGTGATAGATGTTCTTATTGTCGAATGAACTCATAATGGTTGTTCATATTGTAGGATTGATAATTCATATTGTAAAATGAAATCGTAATGAGAATCAAGTATGGTAGTTCATACTGTAGAATGAACTCGTAATAGGTGTTCATTATGGTAGTTCATATTATAAAATAAACTCGTAAATGATAGTCCATATTGTAGAATAAACTCGTGATAGGTGTTCATATTGCAGAATGAACTCGTATGTTACTTAATCATGACAGTTCATTCTAGAATGAACTAGCTAGTATGCTAGTTCTTTAAATTAGTTCATTTTGTATAATGAACTCGTATATAATTCATTTTATAGTTATTTTTTAGCTTAAGGATAAGGTAAAAATTAAAAGCTCAGAAACATAACAACAATGATACTCGTTGAAAAGCTCTCGTCGAGGGTTTTCCGAATATATAAAATTTATCATTTTTGGACATGTGGTTCTAAAGAGAAATACAGTTTTAAGTTTTTATTTATTTATTTTTATTAAGAGAGAGAAAAAAATGGCATTTCTATCACTATTAAAAGATTATGACATCATTGATGACATCATTCCACGTGGATATTGTCCACCCTAGGACCAAATAGTAATATATATTTAAAGAAGGACCAAACACAAAGACTCTCAAGACAGCCAAGGTTCGACCAAATAAAATCGTGCGGCAACCTACCATGATGACAGATTTCGAAGGAAACCAAACCAGCACGTATGGGTATATCTATATGAATTTATCAGTAGGGCCTGTCCGGTCGAATATGAAATTTGAGGTAATAGAGAAGGAGCCAGACTACCACATGATACTGGGAAGACCGTGGCTCCATGATAATAAAATCATTACCTTGACATATCACCAATGCCTGAAAACTATGCTCAATAAATAAGTCGTTCGCATTCCGACGTCATTATATCCATACGCACCAATTTGCGGTGTGGAACTGTTCGAGCCAAAAGAAAATTCACAAGACTCACTAAGCAAGGTTTACTGCACTCCACTCCCTACATGGACGTCGATCGAGGAGGAAGATCGGATCGCATCACTGAACAAAGAGGTCAGATCTCGCGGCGCGCCTCTGCTGACAGGACACGCCAATCCTTCTTCATCAAACGAAAATTCGGTTCATCTTCATACCAAGAGGGAGCGGACTTTTGTGGCGAGTCGTGACCAAAAAGGGAAAACTGTGTATCCGCGCCGCTGTTAGCAATTAACAGGGGAGACTGCCGCCCAGTCTCTCCGCCCAATAGAATGCAACCAGCATGACTGGTAGGCTGGGAAAAGTGATTGCCTACAGTGTAACTGCAAGTGCACAGTGTCGACTAGCAACACAGGGCAAGTACAGGTCGATCCACAGGGAAATTGAGTGTGTACGGTTGATTTCAAGGTTCACTAAACTGATTTCTAACAAAGGGTTACCAAAGAGTGAGGTTTTGTGTTGATACGACAATGTATTTGGTAGTGAACAAGTAAATAAAACAAATTGTAAAGAGAGAAGCAAGATCAGGTTGTAAACAACTGATTGAGTGGCACTAGGGTGATTGAACTCACCACTTAATCCTATGCTAAGGCAAACAAACTCTATTTATGCTCTTGTCCTTCCCTTGAAGGTCTCAGGTGGAAAAAAAATTATTAACTGACTTACTAATCCTCCCATAGTATTGGTTGTCTTCTTACAGTACAACCAATCATAGGATAATTTGAGCAACCTAGCTAACCCTTATTCCCATTTCATTTAAGCTTAGCAAGAACATAAATTGAACATGAATTAACTCAACATAGAATTAAGGGTTTACTCTACACCCTAGTAAAGTAACTTAGAACATCATCCAAACACTAAAACAGAATTGAAATTGAATTAATAATACAAAACCCTAAAAATTGACTGTCTCTCTCACATGAAGAACAATTCAATTTATACCTCCCCATCTTCTCTAACACTCGAAACTTACAATAAATGCGAACCCAATCTTGTTCCCTCTTCAAATTCGGCTCTGGTAGCCATTAATGAGTTGTTCCTCCTGCTGTTGACGAAAACCTAACCCTAACTCTTTCTATCTCAACCTTAGCTTCTAGGGTGAAGAAGCTATGAAAGAGATAGAGAGAAACTAGGAGGTGGTGAAGGCGGCTGTGGAGGCTGCGCTGTTGTGGTTGTCGGGAGAAGGAGAGGGTGATGGTGGTTCTGCAACTGTCGGGGGAAGAAGGTAAGGGTTTCTCTGGTTTTGTCGGGGGAGGAGAAAGAGAAGAGAAAATGAGAAATGGGGTGTTTGGTCGATGGGTGAAGGTGTAGGTAGCTTGGGTGTGAGGCGGGAGCAGCGAGAGTCGATGCAAGGGATGGAGCGACCGTTGGATGCGGCGAACACTGATGCGTTGGGCCGATGCGACCGTTGGATGCAGCGATAGAAATCTCAATGGCTCAGGATGAATCGGGCTTGGACTCGAGTTATGGGCCGGGTCTTGGATTGCTCAAGCCCATGTCTTTGCAAATAGGTTGCTACTTGTTGGGTTGCAACTGATGCGCGCGCGGGCTTTGGCTTTCTGCTCCATAGACGCTCGTCTCCAATTTTCTGCTCTTTTGGCTCCTTAGTTTCTCCGAGCTTTATTTACTACCTAAAACACAAAATTAATTAGTACAAGTATTTATTCTTGAAAACAGAGAAAATACAGAATTTGGGATAATATCTGATTTCTAAGCACAAAAGATGAGTTAAATGCCAATAAAAAGATGTAGAAATATGCAATATTTGGCACTCATCAAATACCCCCAAACCTGAATTTTACTTGTCCTCAAGTGAAACAGAAATTAAGAAATCCTAACTATACCACTGTCGCTGGTCTCTCGAATGCATTTAGCGTATGCTCTAAGCCTTTAAACCCCTAGGTGTCCCTAGTGGACGAGTTGTAGTCTCGTGAGGGTTTACCAGAGGTGTACCCACAAAACCTTCTCCAACTTCAGAGCGTAAAAGAGTCTCAAGCATCCAAGGAGCTATGAGGACATAGAGTTTCTGCATGCTAGTAACACGAAGTTAGAACTACCAAAGAACGCATTCTCATCCTTAAGAGTTGAGCGAGAAATAACCATACCATATGAAAGAATTAGGGTTCGAGAGTGATCACAAGCCTCGACTTCTGCCTCACCAATAGGGTTTTATGATAATTGCACTCAAAAAGACCGCTTTTTTAGTCTCTCATGTGTGCAGGCAAGAATAAAGAGAGAAATCCTGCACACGTTGAAGATGAGAAGGATAACCTTCCGAAATAATTTGGAGACTCCACGAGTTGTGGACAAAAAGAATCTTTTTCGATGATCTCTAAGAAAGGAAATCAACCATTAGCAAGGATAGGAGTACTCACTTACCTTCTCACCCGATCGGCAATTAACATTACTCTCTCAGCATCCATAGAAACTTCTTCAATCTTCAATCTTCGGTCTTCTACTGATGATGATGAACTTCTGAACTTCACAAAAACTTGACAATTTGTAACTTTTCTATTCAATTTCCTTGTTGTTTAAATTATTATTATTATTATTATTATTATTATTTTTTTTAACATGAGATGAAAATAACAATAAAACAATAAAACTCAATTTTCCACAACTTGTATTGTCTTGATTTCATAAACTTCACTAATTCTCATCTTATCTTCTTTTCTTTGAATTGTTGCATGTAAACCTTGGACTATTCAACTTTTCTTCAAATATTCTGATGATGCTCCGCTTGCTGACGATGATGTGTTTCTATGGATCTGTTGATGTAGTTGAGAGGAAGAGAGTGATGCTAACTGCAAATCGAACTACAAGAAGGAGTTTTCATCTTTAGACGTCACCCTCATGATTGACAAAATTAGCACTCAAGAGATCAAAAATAGTCTTTGAAAGTGGTGCGAAGTTGGGTAGCTCACCATTCCTACCCGGAATTGACGTACGGTGACACACACTCTAACACATTTTTTTAGAAAGTCACAAAAAATAAAGGTCGGTGCCTCGCTTGATGTAACAATGGGTAGTCTCCACTATGGGTGATCACAATTCTACTACCGAATATCTATACAGCACCTAATTCGCCCTCCGGCATGGTTAAATCCAACTTTAACGCTCTAATCAACTAAGAAACCCGATTGTGTTCTCCAAGTACTTCCAAGTTCGATTATTTCGGTCAGACTCTCTATGTAAACATAGCTAGAAGCATGCTAGTGACTCTAAGATCTCTAAAAGTTGGAGGTTTTTATGTACATATTTACAAAGAGTTTTGAATTTTTGAACTTTTTGATTTTTTTTTTTTTTTTTTTTTGAAATAAAAGACTAAAAACTCTATATGCAAAACACACCCCCAAACCTAAATCAAACATTGTCCTCAATGTGTCAACAGTGATAAGAATTTAAATATTCACATACCATGAGAACTATGCTGATAAGAGAAAAGGGAAGAGATTACCGGTATGTTGGCAGAGCAAGGTTAGAGCTTCATTAATCAAGGCTAGAATCCAACATTCTCAGCTGAGATCATATTGGATTAGCACAATATATACAAAAGAAGACTCAACCGATTCAAGATAGAAGATTTAACAAGACCTACTGGATTATATACAAGACAAATTTACCATACACCAACAATCTAAAGAGTTGAGGATCAACCCAAAAGATGATATGCAGAAACATGAACAGCCTTACACAAATATAACATGAGAGTGCAAGTAAGATTGCATATGTGAACAAGTTACTCCCAAACCTAAACTTGTCAACATATATGTTTTTGAGCACAAAATCTTGCAATTTTAGAGGTACATCATGCACAAGGTCTAATTCAAAATGAGTTTTGTTAAGAACAGGCAGATATACACATTCCAACTGTGGCTCCTTAAAGGTGTTATACTTTGATGCAAAATAGTCCAAGAGGACTTGGGAGGCACAAAGTTCCAATCCTAGATTAGGTATTCTCGGAAAAGTTGGTTTTGCAATTTTGTTACAAATCACATCTAAGTTTGGTGGAGGAGTTTCAATCATGACTTAGGAAAGAGAGTGGGTACATCTAAGTTGTTTTCATGTATAAGATCATTTGCACCATTACACACTTTCCTAAAGTCGAGAAAAGGTAAATCATGTTCACTTTCATAGAACAGTTCAACAAGACCCATATCAGTACCATGATTATCCACAACCTTTGTGTCATGCATAGGAATATCTGAAGGAACATCATATTGTGACATGGGCAGGGAATCAGACACAAAAATAATATCATGATGCATAAGAACATTAGTGTCAACAGAAGATTCATCCTTTCTTAAGTCACAAACAAGTTGTGTAGCATGCTCATTTTCAGCGAACAATTGCACAGACCCAAACTCAAAGTTAACATGGCATGCATCTGCAGATTTAGAAGAAACCTCATTCATGACAGTCGGAGCAACGCCTAATGTCTCTGAATCCAAAGGTTCCACCATATTTTCAAAGATAATCATGTTCTTCAAGCATAACATATTCATCATCATCTGAGTAATATGCATACTCATCCCTATTAACAGCTTTGGTGTTTTCAAATCAACTCATTTCCTTCTAGGTGAGGTTCATATTCAGTGTCAGTGACATGAGTAGGACCAGACACACAATTTTGGTAATTTACTTCATTAGGGCTGATAAACATTTCATTTTGAAATTTCTCCCTTTCTACATTTTGTAAATGACTCAGATTCATCCTTAATATCATGTTAAGCTGTTCAATCGAAGGGGAGTCTTCAATAGTGGGTATCCTTGTTTCATATGAATATTGATTACATGGTTGTGCACAAGGTTCACTACCAAAGGGAAATTCAGACATGTTGCTATATGGATGATCATGCAACGCTTGTAATTCAAACCTAGCATTGTTTTGCTCTATGAGTTTGATATTCTCCATTATCGACTGCATATAAGGGTTCATTGGAGGACAACCTTGTTCAACCTCCCATGGCGGTTGATGATACATGTGCGCATAATGATTAGGGTATGTGTATTCAAGTTCAGGGCCCTGAGAAGGTTCATAATACTCCCTAAAATCATTGACATCATGGTCTGTGGGGGGTTCATATTGTGAAGCATGCCCATAAGCAAGCTCTCTAATTGACCTATGTGATGATTTTTCGTCCCTAATGCCATCCCAAAATCCTATAATGCCAGGCAATCAATTTGGCCACAAAAAGAAACAATCATAGCATAACACACATCAAGCATGTTATAGCACTCAAACAGCCAACGATTAAGCTCACATGAATCAAACATCAGTCCTCAGAATCAATCACACTGGATTGAGGGTTGCTGCTATTAAGAGATGCACAGCACCACTTGCTTGGCAAGTGAACCAAATAACAGGAAATGTGTACAGTGCACAGGGCAGGTTGGATTATGCTCACTCAAGGTGAAGCATGTGCTGGGATAGTGTGTGAAAGACAACAAGCTACTACTAACACAATTTCTGTCACTCAACAACTCATTCAAGTGCCACAGGATCACACACAAATTACATATACTGGTTCACAGATGCAACAAATGCAGAAGATGCAATAGCAGATGAACAATTTTAGTACTTTCACAACAGACTTAACATACCATAGGGTGTCAACTGGTTCAGTTGACCTCAATTTTCAGAGATCATGCACATATATGCAGATATTATCAGGGGTGTTGTGATCACAGAAACTATTTCAGAGCCAAGCACTCATGGCAGTTAGCCAAGGCAGAGCAACAATCAACATATATGTCTATAATATCACAGGGGAATGAGCATGGATCCAAGAGTTGCAGGGTTTGAATTCAGCACTATCACAAGGGAATGAGCAATGTTTAGTCAGGCAACAGATCAGCAAACTACTCAGATACAAAAGTTCAGCACTCTCACAACACACTTGACATGGTACATAGTATCAACAGGTTTAGTTGACAGGGTATCAAAGAAGTTCGGTTTGATGTCAACGAGGTCGATTGATGCCTAATTTTCACAGATTTATGCACAAAAATTGCAGGGCAGATGCAACAGATGGATATGATTCACAGATGCAACAGATGCACAGATGAGCAATAAACTTTCAGCACTTTACATCACACTTGACATGAGACAGAGTGTCAACATGGTTGGTTGACCTCAATCTTTACAGGTTATGCATAGAGGTGACAGAGTCAACAGGGTCAGTTGATGTCAACTTGGGATAGCAACAAACTTGGCTAACCAAGTTGCAGCTCAACTCAACAGCTACAGGGTCTGGAGCCGAGCACAGGCTTTTTTGAAGCCAAGTGGTTCACGGTGAAAAGACAACTAGTTCAGCCAATTTTAGTGCACAGAACACACAAAAGCACCAGTTTTCAGCTAACACAGATTTTTCAAGTGTCACAGAATCATGCACAAATTCCAGATATTGCAGGGTTGAGCAATACTCAGCAAAGTAAGTGGCTTATCATGCAAAGGTACCAGGGCTGATGGTTTATCAGGTGAATAAGGCTTAGCATTTGGCACAGGTTAGCATGCATTCATTCAGTTGTCAACAGTTCAGCGATTGAGAGATGCATACACATGGAGATGACAATCTCAGCAGGAAAAAAATTGTGTCTCAAAGGTTACAGGATGATGCTAACACAGATATCCTAGTTCAGTGAGCATACAAATTCATTTTACTAAGACATCACAGGATTATGTTTGTGCATATCAGGGTGAACCAACATCAGTGACAATCATTCCATATTCTCGACAACTATTCAGGGCAGCAATTAAGTTTGAGAGTACAATACCGCCAGTATAAAACTGGGTTTAGGCACTCCACAGGTTCTGCTGCTTTTAACAGAACTGCTCAGCAACAACTTGCTTGATTCAGATTCGCAGGGACTGCTGGTGCATGACTGGGTGTAGGCACGGCAGATAGATGTGCTCTGCTCTTTTCACTCCCTTTTCCTTGGTTAGAACAGCAGCACCACAGGTACCTGCTTACTCAACAAAAATCCTCAGTTTCCAGATTTGAACAGTTAAAGCAAGGATACAAAAATTCTAAAACTGAAATTTTAGAAAAGTGATTCTCCAATATGAAGCACAGGAATGCTGGAACTGTTTCTAAGGATGCTAGTCCTGTATACACAGATTACAAATTCTCCTAAGCAAAATCTAAGTTATGCTATCGCAGTACAACGGAAGAACTTTCACAAAGAAACAACAGCTTCTCAACAACTAGCATAACTCAGGAATTAGCTAGCACAATGGAGAATTTCAGTATGCAGTTGAGATATGGATAGCTCAGGTTTTGCAGGTTTAATGTTCAAGTGCAGGTGACAAAATTTTTTGCAGCCGAGCGATAAGCTACAAACTTTTCAAACCAAAGGTGCAGAAAGAGTTTAGTTGCAGCTGCAGATAACTCAACTAGATATAAGATGAACAATGATGCAGTTTATGCGACTGATTTGAGATTTAAAATTACAGCTATAGCAAGAAGTATATGACAACTGGATTAATCAAACTACCATACAATAGCAAAGTAACAGATGCAAGAGGATTACAAACTGAAAAACAACAGGGACTGAGATATGAAATTGCATATATGAACAGAATGCAAAAAGATTAAGGAGAAAAAACTACCACTGATAGAGTGCAGGATATATAATATGTAACTAACTAGTATTTACAGGGATAAGATGTTTACTAAGTTACAGCTACAAGTGCTACAGAACTAAGCTATGAATGCAACAGAATGCAATAGAAGATGCAGAAATAGAAAAATTACAGCTAAGTTACACTAATAATGACTAAAAACAAATATTCACAGCACAAATATACAAGGATGAACTGAAAATCAGTAAAGTAAGCTAACAATCAAAACAACAACACTACCAAATCCCCGGCAACGGCGCCAAAAACTTGGTAGGCTGGGAAAAGTGATTGCCTACAGTGTAACTGCAAGTGCACAGTGTCGACTAGCAACACAGGGCAAGCAAGCACGGAGTCGATCCACGGGAAATGGAGTGTGTAAGGTTGATTTCAAGGTTCACTAAACTGATTTCTAAAAAAGGGTTACCAAAGAGTGAGGTTTTGTGTCGATACGACAATGTATTTGGTAGTGAACAAGTAAATAAAACAAATTGTAAAGAGAGAAGCAAGATCAGGTTGTAAACAACTGATTGAGTGGCACTAGGGTGATTGAACTCACCACTTAATCCTATGCTAAGGCAAACAAACTCTATTTATGCTCTTGTCCTTCCCTTGAAGGTCTCGGGTGGAAAAAAATTATTAACGACTTACTAATCCTCCCCTAGTATTGGTTGTCTTCTTACAGTACAACCAATCACAGGATAATTTGAGCAACCTAGCTAACCCTTATTCCCATTTCATTTAAGCTTAGCAAGAACATAAATTGAACATGAATTAACTCAACATAGAATTAAGGGTTTACTCTACACCCTAGTAAAGTAACTTAGAACATCATGCAAACACTAAAACAAAATTGAAATTGAATTAATAATACAAAACCCTAAAAATTGACTGTCTCTCTCACATGAAGAACAATTCAATTTATACCTCCCCATCTTCTCTAACACTCGAAACTTACAATAAATGCGAACCCAATCTTGTTCCCTCTTCAAATTCGGCTCTGGTAGCCATTAATGAGTTGTTCCTCCTGCTGTTGACGAAACCCTAACCCTAACTCTTTTATCTCAACCTTAGCTTCTAGGGTGAAGAAGCTATGAAAGAGATAGAGAGAAACTAGGAGGTGGTGAAGGCGGCTGTGGAGGCTGCGCTGTGGTTGTCGGGAGAAGGAGAGGGTGATGGTGGTTCTGCAACTGTCGGGGGAAGAAGGTAAGGGTTTCTATGGTTTTGTCGGGGGAGGAGAAAGAGAAGAGAAAATGAGAAATGGGGTGTTTGGTCGATGGGTGAAGGTGTAGGTAGCTTGGGTGTGAGGCGGGAGCAGCGAGAGTCGATGCAAGGGATGGAGCGACCGTTGGATGCGGCGAACACTGATGCGTTGGGCCGATGCGACCGTTGGATGCAGCGATAGAAATCTCAACGGCTCAGGATGAATCGGGCTTGGACTCGAGTTATGGGCCGGGTCTTGGATTGCTCAAGCCCATGTCTTTTAAAATAGGTTGCTACTTGTTGGGTTGCAACTGATGCGCGCGCGGGCTTTGGCTTTCTGCTCCATAGGCGCTCGTCTCCAATTTTCTGCTCTTTTGGCTCCTTAGTTTCTCCGAGCTTTATTTACTACCTAAAAACACAAAATTAATTAGTACAAGTATTTATTCTTGAAAACAGAGAAAATACAGAATTTGGGATAATATCTGATTTCTAAGCACAAAAGATGAGTTAAATGCCAATAAAAAGATGTAGAAATATGCAATATTTGGCACTCATCAATGACACGCTACAAGAAGAAGTACCAGACGCTCCACGACAGTTACAAGATTGCACCGACTCCACTACAGATGAACTCGAAGTTTTCAACATCGGGAATGATGAATCTCCAAGGTCTGTCTCCATCGGTTCAACTCTATGTGCAGATGAACACACGAAACTTGTGAATCTCCTTAAAGATTACCAAGACATATTCGCATGGACATACGAGGAAATGCCCGGACTGGATGAAAAACTGGTCACTCACCATCTACATATAATACCTGTATCTAAGCCGGTCAAGCAATCTCCCAGACAGTTCAGACATGATGTGGAGGAACAAATCAAGACTGAGATTCAGAAGTTACTAGCCGCCGGCTTCATCAAACCCATTCACCATCCCACTTGGCTGGCCAATGTGGTTCATGTAAAGAATAAAAGCGGTCAAATTAGATGCTGCGTCGATTTCAGAGATCTGAACAAATGCTGCCCAAAGGACGATTTTCCCCTTCCCAACATTGACATGCTAGTAGATGATACCAGCGGACATGGCATGTTCTCCTTCATGGATGGGTACAGCGGCTACAAACGGATAAAGATGTATGAACACGATGCAAGTGAGACAGCTTTTCGAACTCCTATCAGAAACTTTTATTATATTGTGATGCCTTTCGGTTTGAAAAATACTGGCCCTATCTATCAACGTGCCATGACTGTAATTTTCCATGACATGATGCACAAGCAAGTTGAAGATTACGTAGATAACATAGTGGTCAAATCAAAGACTCGAGCAGCTCATACAAACGTTCTACGGCAAGTGTTCGAAAGGTGTCGTGAGTACAAACTGAAAATGAACCCTTTGAAATGTGCTTTCGGGGTCTCTTCTGGCAAATTTCTATGATTTCAAGTCACTGCTGAAGGAATCAAGGTTGATCCGACCAAGACCCAAGCTATCTTCATGATGCCTCCTCCGCGAACTGTGAAAGAACTCCAGAGCTTCATGGGCAAGGTAAACTACATTCGACATTTTATACCTGGTTTGGCTCAGCTTATCGCTTCATTCACCCCCTTGCTGAAAAATGGAGCAAGCTTCATTTGGACCACGAAGCAACAAGAAGCGTTTCAGAATATCCAACAAATATTGTCATCACCATCTGTTATGAAATCTCCCATACAAGGAAGACCGCTATGCCTCTACACCGCTTCCAGCGATGCTGCAGTTGGGGCCCTCCTTGCTCAAGAAGATGATGAATGTATTGAACACCCTATATACTACTTCAGTCGAACTTTGAGGGATGCTGAACTCAGGTATCCTAAGGCAGAAAAGGGATGTCTAGCCCTAGTTCACGCTATTCAGAAATTCAGACATTATCTGCTGTCGAACAAAGTGGTGGCAATAGCTAGAGCCGATCTTGTTAAATTCTTACTCTCAAATCCGGTCTTGATAGGAAGGCCGGCAAAATGGCTACTCCAAATGTTAGAGCTCGACATAACGTGCACTCCTCCGAGGGATATTAAAGGGAAAGCCGTAGCAGATCTACTAGCAGCGTTCCCAGGGGAAGGTACTACCGCGCTGCATGAAGACCTTCCTGAGGAATTTCCAGAAATCTCTTTTGTCAAAGAGGAAGCGTGGCTATTGTATTTCGACGGTTCTGCTACCCCTAGCAGTAATACTGGAGGAACGGGCGTAGTTCTAGTGTCTCCAACTGGTGAAGTCTTTTTGCAATCTTTCAAGCTGGACTTTCAGTGCACCAACAATTCAGCAGAATACGAAGCTTTCCTTATAGGGTTGTCACTAGTCAAGCAAGCAGGATCCACACACCTAGAAGTAAGGGGTGACTCTAAGTTATTGGTCAATCAGATGAATAGAGTATACTCACTCAAAGAGGTAACACTAGCCCCTTATAGATCCGAGGCACAAAAGTTATTGAACTACTTTGCTGATGCGACCATAATCCATATCGGCCGCAATAACAACAAACACGCTGATTGCCTAGCTACGTTAGCCTCGAAGCTGCAATTCGAATGTTCGGAAGATACTTTGATCGTGAAGAGGCGGACTGTGGCGTCAACATGGCTTTCGCAGTCCAAAGATACTGAAGCCAACGATTGGAGAACTCCGATTATTCAAGAGCTTAAAAGTTCGCTTCCCAAGGAAAGGTTAGTCTCAAAACCCTGCAAAACTTCTTCATGCTTTATGGAGTATTATACCACCGGAATCCAGATGGGTCTCTGTCAATATGTCTCGGAGATGAAGAAGCAAAGCTACAACTTAACCGCATTCATGGTAAGGTCTGTGGACAAAAGTTAGTGGTGACTCTTTACCGAGGTCTTCAACGCCTTGACTACTAATGGCCGGATATGGAGACCCAAGACCGAGCGCTCCAAGGGTCATGCTCAAATTGTCAAGCGCCACCACATCAATTGTAAGTTCTTAACGTGGGATATGCTGGGGACTGGAGAGAGCCATACGTCAACTATCTCTACGACCGTGTGCCGCCCGCCAACAAAAAGGATGCAGCCAAGATGAAGCAAAGAGCCAAAAGATTCGTGTTTCATGACGGAATCCTATACCGAAAAATCTTTGGGGGCGACCTGCTACGATGTTTAGCAAAGTTTGAAATCCCGACTATGATGAAAGAAACACACGAAGGTGAACACCAAGGGAAGAAGAAGTTATTCCTTCAAGTGCACGAAAAGTACTATCGGCCAACTATGGAGGATGATGCAGCGGCGTTTGTTCAGAAATGCCATGAATGTCAGATTCACGGGAATCTCATCCACACGCCTTGTACTCCCCTTCATTCGGTAAGTAGTCTGTGGCCTTTCTACAGCTGGGGACTTGATATTATTGGGAAAATCAATCCGCCATCATCAAAATAGCATGAGTACATCATAACCGCGACGGAATAGTTTACCAAATGGGTTGAAGCTATTCCTCTTCGAGGAATTACATGAGCAACAATTGCAGCATTCATTAAGTAATACATCATTTTCCGGTTTGTTGTACCTAAGCACATCATTACTGATAACAGCATTCCCTTCGCCAACAAACAAGTACAGGAGTTGCTCGAAGAATATGGAGTTAAGCAGGTCTTCTCCACTCCTTATTACCCTCAAGGGAATGGGCAAGCCGAAAGCACCAACAAGACTATGATTCGAATTCTCAGTCGAACGGTGCATGACAATCCCAGGACGTGGCATGAATAACTGCCTAAGGCACTATGGGCATATCGGACGGCACCTAGGAGCGCTACCGGCGTTTCTCCCTATTCACTTGTTTATGGCGCAGATGCAATTCTCCCTGCAGAGATTAAAATCCCGTCGGCTAGGATCGCAGGAGCAAGTGGAGTTCAATGGAATGAGGCTGAAGCATCGAGTTCCAGAATAGCGGAGTTAGATACTCTGGACTCCAGGAGAATTAAAGCGGAAGAGCATTCTCAAGCATACAGAAAAAGGATCTCCAAATCATATGATAAAGTCGTAAAACCTCGAGTTTTTCAAATAGGAGATCTGGTATTAAAGACTGCCAAGCACATTCAGCAAGACATGTCCGCACCAAAGTTTTCTCCAAAATGGGAAGGTACTTACGTGATCACCAAAGCATATAGCAGTGGGTACCACAAGATTGTCAAAGAGGATGGAGGCAAATTGGAAGCGGTCATCAATGGAAAATGGCTCAAGGCATACTACGCCTGACCATTATTCCATCCCCCGCCATCTCATGACATGGTCAATCAGGCACTCTTCATTCCTCTCATATCTGAATTATAAAAGTTTTTATTAGTTAAAGCATGTTAATGTAAACTCCATTTACTTACCAAAACCCAATGCAATTCATTTTCCAAAATAGTGTTCAAAACCCAAGACAAAATAGTGTTCAAAACCCAAGACAAAATAAGAACGATCGGACATTCTCCCACCCACTTATGCAAAATAATAAAATACAAGTACGGCTCAGAAAAGGCCGTCCAACAAGTTGTAGTCCCTCGAAAGCATCATTTTCAGCCTACCTTGATACCTTTCTGTCCTACTCTTCAAGTCTTGGATCGCCTGCTCTACCTTCTCGGATTCCGCGGCCAAAGCCTTATCCTCCTCCAAGATAGCTTTCGTGGACGGAACGACATTGGCGATGATGCTAGATCAATCAACTTTGATGATGTCAAGGCGCTGCCGCAACCAACTCACGTTAAACTCCATGGATTCGCAGGTAGATAACATGTTCTCCCACTTTTCAATAGTTGATTCAGCAATATCACGAATAAATGTATCTTCCATATCTGCAACCATGGGAAGAAGGCAGTTCACCGTAGTGACCAAAGCAGACGAACAATGTCGCACCACGTTCCTGGTAGCAATGTGGCCGCACCTTCTCCATATTTTTGTGTATAAAGGCACAAAATCCTTCCTTACTAAGAACTTACCAACAATCCGGTAACTAGAAGATAAACACTTAATGTGAACATCAAACGGTGAGCCTGTATTGGGGTACTCGTAGGAGGAGATACCCAAATCAGCATCTTCCAGATCTGCAACACTAGGTGTGTCCGAGCTTGAAGGAAGAGGAGTGGCTAGATCATCGTCGTCAACCACCGTTACACATGTTCCAGCAGGGTAGCTCTACAAAAAAAAAAATTCACCTACCGGCCACGACAAACGAATACTTATTCACCAGTGAAAAGCATACCGGTATGATTTTCTTAACTCGGATGATCCGGACAGGGGAGTCCTCACGAGACCCAGGGATTCGTCCACTCTGAAAAAACGATGTTGAACGTAACAAAAAAAAAACAAAAAAAAGGAAGAATTATCACTTCAAAATCAGGAGATATTTAAGGTCATACTCTGGATACAAGCCGCCCGCATTTGGTAGAAGAGTCTGGCTGGGTCGAAGATGATCCACTTCTATCTGACATGATAAAAGGATATGGTTCCAACAGAGGAGTCTTTATTCCAAAACGAGAAAAGTGTTTTAGTTTCCTCTGTATATGTATATACGCTGCAGAAACCCTAAGAGGAAATAGGTGCTGAACGACTGCAACAAGATTTATCCGATAAACGAGGATTCAACGTAACCAAGTCGTGCTTCTTGTTGAAACCCTAATTAAATCCGGGAAGAGACTGCTAGATAGTCAAAGGAAGAATGCATTCAGCCCATCTTCAAATCCTAGCATAACATAATCGGCTTATTTGGAAAATACAAGGCGGTCTGATCCGCGGCTACTTCCCTGGTAATATTTATTTACTTTAACTTGATCATTTTATTGCTTGACTATCACCATCTAGTGCTTACCCCGCAATAACGTCGCCATTACATGCTAAGCAGGGGACTTAATGTTGATGGTGGTTTTCAGTTCAGGGTCAAAATTATGAAACCCTGTGTTTAATGCGCTGCCATCCTGCAAAGGAACAAAATCCATTTAAAAGTAACGAGTGCGTAAGCCTCTTCGATTTAGTATGTATTGAGCAATTCAATATATATTTGTATATGTATAAAATTTACTCAGAATGGTGCATGTAGCAACAATCCCAAATATTCTATGAATTTTATCTTCCGCCGGAATTACTCACTAATGTATGGCTTGCCTAGTATTTTCCTATGCTATGTTCCCCATCTGAACCCTTAATATTGACATGACATGGAGATTAGTGTTCACTTGCAGCGGAGTAGCACGAATCTCCCGAAGTGTCAGTATTAAGATCTGCGTGAGAATATTGGGGAACACACAAGTTACACCGCTCTTTGATAAAGAGATTTTTATGTCAACACGCTTTTAGTTAAAAGTGCATGTTCGATGCGCTTAAATTCCTTGAGAAAAATAACAGGCCTAGACTGATCATGTCAGTCTTAAAACAATCACGGCCACACGATTTGGCCGACCAATTCAACAAGCTTAGCCTCTTCCTAGTGGAACTAGGCAAACTCCATGGTGCCCACCGGCGGACCCACCATCATCCCAGCCAATCAAAATTCTCTTAGCCTACTAGCAACGTCCTTGATCGTTGGCGTGAACTAGGCTGGTTGCGCTGCAAAAGAAAAGCTCAACGAGCTAAGACCGACCATGAAGGTCTCAAAGCCATCGCATCCACCCAACTTAGCCAGCCTAGTTGGACGATTTAGATCTTCTTTCGAATGATCAAAAAGGTGCAGTTATGGTCAGCGGGGACTCGCCTCCATACCTGGTTGATCTAACTACACTTAGCAATCCAGGAGTGCGTCAAACTGCTTGCCCAAAGTAGGGTGATCGCGCACTTTTTAAACCCTAAATTGAGTCAGCGGCATTACACAACTGCCGCAAATTGATCATGACCGTCCATCTTTGCAGACCTAGTCGGACGACCTAGATCTAATTTCAGGCGGCCTATGAGATGCTGGCAAGCTCGCCGACAACCCATCTTTATGTGTACTCAATCTACTTGTCCAAATCAGCGACAAACACCCCAAATCGTTTGGCCACACACTTTTAAACCCTAAAATTAAATCAGCGTCAATGTACAACTGTCGTGAATCATCTCATCCGTCCAACTTCGCTAGCCTAGTCAGATGGCTTAGTTTTAATTTCAAGTTGCCAACTGACGCCATGATCACTGGCCACCCCTCTTCCACGAGGAGCGATCGTCCAAGCCATGGGATGCGCGCATAGCTCCTACCAACTCCTTGAAAAAGGGTGGTCATGCTCCTATTACGACATTAACTTAGACGAGCTCTAAAACAATGATGCTTCATGAACATCGATTATTTTGAGCTGCTTTATGAACGATGTTTTATAAATATTTATTCCATAAACAATTTTTGACCTAAAAGCACTATATGTTGTTTTAAGCGGCAAGTTTCATAACTTGACCCACTCGATAGCCTGCTGTGTATATTTTCCTACAAAAAACTCGAGACATCAAACGTGTCACAAACTGGGGGATACTCACTGGGGTATTGGTCTGGTGGTTTACGGCGTGCGGCGTGCAACACGCCCATTACGAGAAAGTGTCAGGAAAAGGGGAACGGTTAATAGCAGTAAGAGTGTAGTGGGTGTAAGGGCTGACTAGTCTTCCTCCATAATGAAAACGTGACTGACCCCCAGTTTGTGACACGTTTGATGTCTCGTGTATTTTGTAGGAAAATATACACAGCAGGCTGTCGAGTGGGTCAAGTTATGAGACTTGCCGCTTAAAACAACATAGAGTGCTTTTAGGTCAAAAAATTGTTTGTGGAATCAATATTTATAAAACATCGTTCGAAATCAATGCATATAAAGTATCGCTTTTAAACAAGCAGCTCAAAATAATCGATGTTCATAAAGCATCATTGTCTTAGAGCTCGTCTAAGTTAGTCGCGGAGCTTAATGTCTTAATAGGAGCATGACCACACTTTTTCAGGGAGTTGATAGGAGCTACGCGCGCATCCCATGGCTTGGCCGATCGCTCCTCATGGAAGAGGGGTGGCCAGTGATTATGGCGTCACCCTGTTGGCCATTTGAAATTAAATCTAAGCCATCTAACTAGTCTAGCGAAGTTGGACGAATAAGATGATTTACGGCAGTTGTTCATTGTCGCTGATTGAATTTTAGGGTTTAAAGCCGTGTGGCCAACCTACCTTTGTCCAAACGATTTGGGGTGTTTGTCACTGATTTGGACAAGTCGATTAAGTACACATAAAGATGGGTTGCCGGCGAGATTTCCAGCATCTCATTGGCCTCCTGAAATTAGATCTAGGTCGTCCGACTAGGCTGGCGAAGATGGACGGCCGTGATCGATTTGCGGCAGTTGTGTAATTCCGCTGACTCAATTTAGGGTTTAAAAAGCGCGCGATCACCCTACTTTGGGAAAGCGGTTTGACGCGCTCCTGGATTGATAAGTGTAGTTCGATCAACCAGTATGGAGGCGATTCGCCGGTGACCATAACTGCACCTTTTTGATCGTTCAAAAGAAGATCTAAATCGTCCAACTAGGCTGGATAAATTGGGTGGATGCGATGGCTTTGAGACCGTCATGGTCGGTCTTAGCTCGTTG
The DNA here is from genome assembly GCA_023531295.1 of Papaver armeniacum. NCBI lineage: Eukaryota > Viridiplantae > Streptophyta > Magnoliopsida > Ranunculales > Papaveraceae > Papaver > Papaver armeniacum. Next base: position 29,014 of record JAJJWW010016088.1, on the reverse strand, counting down.
AGCTTTTCTTTTGTAGCACAACCAGCCTAGTTCACGCTAACGATCAAGGACGTTGTTGGCAGGCTAAGAGAATTATGATTGGTTGGGATGATGGTGGGTCTGCCTGTGGGTACCAAGGAGTTTGCCAAGTTCCGCTAGGAAGAGGCTAAGCTTGTTGAATTGGCCGGACAAATCGTGTGGCCGTGATTATTTTAAGACTGAAATGGTCAGTCTAGGCCTGTTATTTTTCTTAGGGAATTTAAGCGCGTCGACCATGCAATTTTAATTAAGAGCATGTTGACGCAAAAATCTCTTTATCAGAGAGTGATGTATCCCGTGTGCTCCTGAGTATTTTCACGCAGATCATAATACTGACACTTCGGGAGATTCGTGCTACTCTGCTGTGAGTGAATATTAATCGTCATGTCATGCCAATACTGAGAGTTCGACTGGGGAACATAGCATAGGAAAATACTAGGCAGGCAATGCATTAGTGAATAATGCCAGTAGAAAATAAAATCCATAGAATATTTAGGATTGTTGTTATATGCACCATTTTCAGTAAATTATATATATATATATATGTACAAATATATTGAATTGCTCAATTCATCTATAAGCGAAGAGGTTTATGCACTCATTACTTGTGAATTTGTTCTTTTGCAGGATGACAACGCATTAAATACAGGGTTTACGATTTTAGTCCTGAACTGAAAACCACCATCAACATTAAGTCCCCTGCTTAGCACGTAATAGTGATGCTATTGCGTGGTAAGCAATGGATGGTGACATACAAGATGGAATATAGACGGAAGGGATGGGCTTACCAGAAAGAGTCGACTGTCGGCAGTGTGCGGGACGGCATTGGCGCGGCCATGGGGCGTCTGTACGGCGGGCCCAGCTGCTTTTCCTCGTGTACAAACCAAAGAAGGAAACCTTCTTTCATTAAAATTCCGCCAAATGTATTTGTATAAAAGGGTGTCGAACCTATTATTTTATTTTATTCGTTCGTTTGCTTCACTTCTTTCCCTGGCAACGTGCGTCTCTTCGCCATTGTCATCATCACCGAGAGCTTCAACCACCAGCTTGAAGGTAAGTGCGTTGCGTTTTCTATCTTCTCTTTTTCTTTTTTTTTGTGGATGTGAACCCTAGCCTTAGGTGTAGCTTCCGCGAACTCGAAAACTTATCCCAATACGAATGATATTCCTTCGTTGGCAATATTGTAGTGAGTCTCAACAGTAGCATCAATAACAAAGTAATCAACATCATTGGAATCACTGACAAGACGAGCAAAGAATCATAGGCGAGTGCCGCTGCTTGCTCCTCTCTCTTTTTTCTTTTTTTTTTGTACAACCTAGTTTTCGGTTTTGACCGTGGGTGTAATATATGTAGTTGCAGGAAATCCTACACTACACCCCTCATAATATTTTGTAGATCTAAATCTTATTAATCACCTAAATTTCAAATATAAGTGCTAGAAATATAAATTGACACAAGGATTTTTTACATGGTTCGATCAATGTGATCTACATCCATGGTTCTTCACTATGATTTTTGAGGTTACATAAGAATTAGATTTACAATCTCCATTAATGGATATTTTGTAGAGCTCTAGATCTAATTTTAGGGGAAGAAGATGATAAAGAAAATAAATCTCTCTCTAAAAATAAATCTCTCTCTAAAAATATCTCTCTCCTACCAAAAGTGTCCTCCTTTCTCTCTCCTGCTCTCTTCTTTATATAGGTGTTTACATAGTGGATGACAGCTCACATACAGCTCATATTCTCGCAAGCTCTTTGATAATTTCGCTGGCTCTTGCTACCTTCTCGCGAGACATTCTCGCAAGCTCTTCTCGCAAGTTAAGGAAATAATTGAATCTCGCACGCTAAGAAAATATGTTGTGCGATATTTGGATCCTACATCTTGCCTCTTTTTCCTTGAATATTGCTTGAAGAGCGATCTTTAAGGAAAAATCTGTTGTTGTAGTAATCTTTGATCTTTGTTGATGAAGGAACGAGCAGAAGAATACTGGACTTGAAAAGTACGTACTTGCCTTTATTCTTTTGCGAAGTTCCGAAGTTTTGCGAAGTAAATAAGAAGTACCATCCCGAAGTATACGAAGTATGAAGTATGAAGTATCCTTGAAGAAATATAAGAAGTATCCATCCTTGATTGCGAATAAGAAGTATTGCGAATTAATCATGCGAAATTAGAAGTGTGAAATATAAGAAGTATTAATCCTTGAATAAGAGTAGTAAGTATTGCCTCTATTCATGCGAAATTATTACTCCATTTTTGGTGATGATTCTTGTTGTTCATTGGTGAACACCTTCTTTGGAAATGATTCTTGCCGAGAAGATAAAGAACATTAAATATTTTCTTGGTTATCCATAATTGCCTATGTTCTTTATCTACGAGGGTAGAATCCTTGAGAAATGTTGAATGACCGAGTTGTGTCTTCATTCTCATCTTGCTTGTGTCTCATGCTTTGTGTTCATGCGATAATATAATCTCTTCAAGTTGCTTATCTTATCTTGTAAAATGACCACATTCTGCGAGATTCTTAATAATTCTGCGAACTTCTGAATATCTCTGCGAAGTTTTGAATAATTCTGCGAAACTTTGTAAAATACTTGTTCGAATATAATGCTTATGTAATGATTATGTACATGTTCGCAAGTTTTGAATAATTCAAGCGTGTGGTATTTGCATTGCCTCACTCTCATTATTATGTACATGTTCGCAAGTTTATCATTTAATCACTTTATCAAGCTCGCAAGCTTATCATGTAATCTTTTTTGCAATGAAAGATCTCTGTTACTTATATTCAAAATGTTTATATTGAATTTTGTCATTGCGACAAGATCGCAGGACGTCTTTACATTTTCATGTAATGACCCATTGGTCTTGCGTTATCAGTTTTCTTGTGTGGTCTTATTTCGCCTTCCTAGTTAAAGGTCTTATTTTGCCACCCCTCATTATTGCGACAATATGACAGGCCTAAATATTCTTGCGAACATAAAGCCCCATGACATTGCCGTCTTGCGACGAATCGCAGGACGTCTTTACACTTTCATGTAAGGACCCATTGATCTCGCCTTATCTTTGTCTTTTGTATTATTGCCTCTTCAGGATCATCGCACAAATATGACAAGCCTAAATTTCCTTGCGAAAATAAAGCCTCATGACATTTGCGTCTTTTGACACTTATCAGCTCCCTAATGGAGGGTGCCGCCCTTATCATCTCCCCTGGTTGCCCCTTCAAGGAGGCGTACATCGGCCATACAAGACTAGCTCCTCCCATCCGGTCTTAACAAAGAAGCGGTTGTTTTCGCAGACCTCTTATCCCTTATACCTATAGGGCTTATGGTTACGAGACTGCACCCTAAGTGGAGTTTTCTTCGGGCCGAGTGCAGCATGTGCCAAGACTTGTCAAGAGTGGTAAGGAAGTTCCATGCTCCCCGCACTCTTGACTCAACCGTGTACCTCGGCGCCTTGGTCATACGGCCGACTCCTTGGAAGAGACCCTCGGTCGCCCAACCGGGTATAACCTTATATATATAGTTGGGAATCCAAGGTATCTCTCCCTGGATAGGCTTTCATGGGCCCCAAATCTCCATGACTCGGGTTCCGGGAGCGGTGTAACCTTTTCCCTGAGCCATGTCAAGAGATACCCCCTTATATGACGCACTTTAGGTCTTACATTTGCCTCTTACGAAATATCATTCGCGAACTAGGGTGTACGCCATAAAGGTTCGTCCCATTCACTCACTCATTCATTTTTGTCTCAATCATTCATTTTTGATTATGTCTTCTCATTATCTTTGCGAAATTGTCGCATTTCCATTATCTCTGCGAAATTATCGCATGTCTTCATTCTTTCATTCATCCTTTCATTCATTCCTTCATTTCTGTCATTTTCTTCACTCATTCTTTCATTTCTGACATTTATTTCCTTCATTCTCATAATATCATATCATTTGAAGTAAAGTAAATATTCAAGAAAAATATATAAATTAATCTGCGAGATTTTTCTCAAATCTTTGAAATCTTTAAGATCTTTGTAATTCTTTATAATTTTGAAATCTTTGAAATCTTGAAATCTTTGTAATTTTGAAATAATTTTTTTTTTTTTTTTTACATCAAATCAAAAATCTTTTATTTTCTGTAGAAGTAAAATGTTCAAGGAAAGTGGTACTTAGCTTTTGTGGTTTGCTGCTGTTGTTGTCTCTTGCGAAGTATATGATTTGCTTGCGAAGCTAGCATCCTTGAAATGTAGAAACGTCGCACAAAATATAATTATCTCGCAGCAAAAAGAAATAGGAGAAATGAGATTTGAACCCTTGATCTGCCTCTTGCATTCATGCCTCCTAACCAACTGTGCTAGCCCTACCTCTGCAAAATGTTTCTGCGAAATAATCACTTACTTTCTTCTTGCGAAATATACTTGCGAAAAATCCATGCGAAAAATACACGTTCGTTGAGATTTGAACTCGCGACCATGAACTCATTAATTTCGCAGGTGACCAACTATGCTGCCTCTTGTTTGCGAAAGAATGAAACAACCTTGCGAAATTATCCATTTTTTCCCCTCTTTGCGAAGCAAAAAATTCTTTGCGAGGAAGAAGATTCGAACCCGCGACCTTAAGCTCCACATGTTCGCTCGTGACCAATTGTGCTATCCCTCTTGTGCGAAAGGATCGCAGAATGCTAATACATGATTTACATTCACCCTTTGATACTCAAGAAAAAAGTTGACAAAAATTCTATGCGAAGGGGAAGACTTGAACCCGCGACCTTATGTTTATACTCTTCGCCAGTGACCAATTCTGCTAGCTGCTGTTTGTGAAAGAAACACATATTGTCACCCTATTATTCTTCCTTTCTTTTCAGCAGTTCCAAAAAGTGTGAAAAATATTGAGCTTCGCGAGAATTGATCACGTGAGCTCTAACCCATACTCCTAATCCCTGACCATCTGTGCCGGTTTACTTTGAAAGCAAGGTATATTGCTATCTTCTTATTATTATTTTCTCCCTTAGTGGCCTAGTAAAAAATATGTTGAAAATAAAGAGTGAGGTGAGGTTCGATCTCGCAACTCCAATCTCTTTCAATATTCCCTTAACCATCTGGGCTACTTGCTGCTTGCGAAGGAAACACATAATGCTATATCTTTATTCCATTTATTCGCACTTGGAAGTTCAAAAATATGCAGAAGGTGGGAATCGAACTCGCAACCCCAATCTTGTTCACTTCGCAAACGACCATCTGTGCAGGCCATGATTTGTGAAGGATTGGTGTTATTCGCTACTTATTAACATATTACCTCCCTTTGTGTACTCAATGAAAAAGATGACAAAAATATGAGTATGATGAGAATCGAACTCGCGGCATCAAGCTTCTTCTTTTCACTCATGACCATCCGGGCGAGCAGCTATTTGTGTTTGTGCGAAATGATTCACGTAATTTATTCTTTTGTAATTGCTCTTTGCATAACCATTAGGAGTTTGCTTCGTCTTTATATCTTTTTCCTAGATCTTTAGTTCTGTCATTGTTTGCTGATGCTGCTTTAGCGGAGTGAATCTTCTTAACTGTACCTGCTCGTCAATTCTAGCCAAGGAATTGATTATCTGCCAGGATGTTTGCCTTGGTCATCTTTCTTTCTTTTAGAATATCATTTCCCTTCTTGCTTCAGGATCAACGCCATCATTCATTTTTGGCATTATCCTCTTCATTTGTCTGTAATTTTAATTTCTCTCTAAGATACATCTCGTTGTTTTTGTATCATCAATTAGTGTTCTTAGATTCATTGTGTGCCTTTTGCATTCGTTAGTCGGCAGATTGGTTGCATCTCTTTTGCTGTCAAGTGCTTTCTGCTACTGTTGATGAGTTTGACCTTTGAATGTCATCTTGTATACATCTCGGCGAGCATCATCACTTTTTTAGTTGTTTGGTATTGATCTGCATGCCTATTTGGATTCTTTGCTTCGCTGGAAGTCCAGTTTTGTGGCATCAACGTCATCTGTTCGTCAATCTTGATCAATCGTCTCTTGCTCGTTTATGTCCTGTTGGCTTTGATTTCATTATCTGTGTGTTAGTTTGGCTCATGATTAGCTACTGGGGCTTTGCTCCTTCTTTTAACTCTTTATTTCCTTTGCGTTTATTTCGCTTAACTTTATTCTTTCTCTCCTAGCATGCGGCTTTGTTCCTGATAATGTGACTTTATCCTTTGTGCGTCTTTGAAGTTTATTTGCCCTGTGTTGACAATGAACATCTTCATGCTATACCTGTGCGTCTTCGTTGTTTGTCTTTGTCTGTATTTCGGCATGAGCTATCCTCTCTTTGCTGCTGGCAACGGTACTATGATAATTGCTTTGTCGAGATTCAGTTGACGATGAGTTCCTTGTTTGATGGCTTTCTGCGAAGCTTTTCGTTAATATCTCCAGATGCATTATGCAGCATCACTTCTTTAGCTGTAATTCCACCGTGTGCGTCTCTTTTGCCTTTGTAGATATACATTTCTTTCTCCCTTATTTCATCTTTGTCCTTTATCTCCTTTATTTCTCTTCTCCAAATCTGATCTTCTGTTTACACCTGTGCATTTTCTTCGCGCTAGTTAATGATGACTATTCCTTCGCGCCCTTATTCTTTGTTTCAACTTGCTGGAACAAAGAATATATCTTCGCCTGGTCCACTTTTCGTCTTTGAGTTTCCCTGCGATGTCTTAGCTTGTTCTTTCTTTACCTGCTTTGCGATGTAATCTATCGATCCTTTTTCCATTTCCGCTGGAGTTGTTGAGTTTTCCTTTTGCCATTACCAGCATCTGAAACTACAAGGAGCCAACAGAGAAACTAGATTAGCTCTTGCTCTTATGATCTGTCAAATATTTGCAAACTAATGGTGAAAATCCCAAATCGAGCTGAAATTTTTGTATTTCATGTTTTCAAAAATTGATTATATGGGTTTTAAAACAAGACTTGGTTAATGCAAATCTGTGATGAAAACTTGTTTAGGATACAGATCCTATCATGGAAATCAAATCTATGTTGAAAACACGAGTGATTTTCCCAAATCTTTTTTTTTTTTTTTTTTTTTTTTTTTAAAAACTTCTGGATCTAGAAACTGAAGAAAAAATCGCAGGAGTAAAGAATAAATTTTGTTTTTCTTGTTATTGCTGCGGATTCGTCTAATTTCATCTTTTAAGTAGCGTTTTTCATCTCCAGCTGCTGTTCTTCATTCACATCTCTTATTTTCTCATTGCCTTCTCCTTGGATTTGTTGTTTGGTAGTAAACTCTTCGGTTGTAACTTCCGCTTTTGCCCTTAGTGCGTACAGATCCAGTGGAATCCATCACCAACAATAGCTAATTTCTTTGAATCCAACTCTAACAATAGTTTATTTCTTTGAATCTTCTTCAATCTAACAGGTAGCAGGTCCCTGTTTCTAGCGCATATGTAGTTGCAGGAAATCCTACACTACACCCCTCATAATATTTTGTAGATCTAAATCTTATTAATCACCTAAATTTCAAATATAAGTGCTAGAAATATAAATTGACACAAGGATTTTTTACATGGTTCGATCAATGTGATCTACATCCATGGTTCTTCACTATGATTTTTGAGGTTACATAAGAATTAGATTTACAATCTCCATTAATGGATATTTTGTAGAGCTCTAGATCTAATTTTAGGGGAAGAAGATGATAAAGAAAATAAATCTCTCTCTAAAAATAAATCTCTCTCCTAAAAAATATCTCTCTCCTACCAAAAGTGTCCTCCTTTCTCTCTCCTGCTCTCTTCTTTATATAGGTGTTTACATAGTGGATGACAGCTCACATACAGCTCATATTCTCGCAAGCTCTTTGATAATTTCGCTGGCTCTTGCTACCTTCTCGCGAGACATTCTCGCAAGCTCTTCTCGCAAGTTAAGGAAATAATTGAATCTCGCACGCTAAGAAAATATGTTGTGCGATATTTGGATCCTACAATATCCACGGTAATTTTTTTTTGTTTTAAAGGGCATAAGTCCTCACTCGACCCCAGCTGTGGGCGTAACCCGGCTGTGGGTGTATATCCCGCGGCCAAAGAATGTCTCGAAAAACTTGCGTGAATTTTGCCCCTTTATTATTCCTGCTAGTTTGTGATCCACATACTTCTTCATCTCCGAGCTTCAGCTATTAGCGATTACATTGAATTTTGATAAGAAGTTGTGTGCATGATTCACATTTTTTAGCATGAAGTAGTGACTCTTTCTGCTTTGCTCCATTGTAGTTATTTGAAAGTAAACGTAAGGAATTCTCGTTAAGATGTCACCTAGAAATACTTCTGCCGCTAAGCAGGGAAGTGCTAATGATTCCAAAGATATGCCAAACATAAATGATGAGCTCTTTGTCGTGCCTTATCCAAACATTAGGACTCATCCTGGTCATAAGATAACCCTCCCCACGGGTTCAGAGAATAAAGAGGCTACTCCATCAGTTTCTCCAGTGTAGGTGATGAGGTTCTGTCTCCAAAAGAAAGAGTATCCAGCTTTTCCTATTGATTTCAAAATTTTCCATAATCCGTTGCGTTATTATGAAGGATGGATGGGGCATATGTTGGGCAATGAGCGTACCAAAAATAACCTGATTAAGGCACAGGTCATTGAAGCTGTCAAGGCATCTGCAACACTTCGCATTAGGAAAGACGTTGCAGGTTTGATCACTTTCATTTCTCGATGGTGTCCCTCCACACACACGGCCATATGTAGATGGGGCGAAATGACTATCATTTTAGAGAGCGTAGCCGTTTTGTTGAGTCTTCCAGTTGCAGGGAATCTTGATTTCAAGTTGTCTAATGAAGAAGAAGTGATGTTCGCCACTTTAGTTAAGAAAGCGGAAGGATATAATAAGAAGGAAAATGACGAGAAATGTTTCTATACTTGGTGGGTGTCTGAATGGTTTCTTATGAAACCGAAAACGGGCCAAGTGTTGGATGATGTACTCAGCGTCGCTGCGTTTTTAACCTTGTGGCTGTCTCGAGATGTTTTTGATGATGGCTCGTGTAAGAATACTATAAGACGGAAGCTTGTTATGTTTGCTATTAAGATGGCATAAGGCGTAGTCCTTCCTCTAGGCAGCTTGTTCCTTGGATCTTTGTATTCTCATCTGGATTCCTTGGCAGCGGACATGCATGCTTCCAACGAATATAAGAAGGTGGAGTCGCACGTTCACATCGATTTTCTCCAAGCATGCTTATGGGAGCACTTCAAAGGTTATGCTCATAATCCTGCAACTTCGTTCTCCAGTATACATGGGGGTTCCAGAATACTCTGTTGGCAAAAGAGGCGCCTAAAGCCTGGGTTGAATCTTATTGATTTTCACGACAGTGTGCATGCCATAGATTTTCGCCCGTGGGTATCGGTTCGTTCTTCTGTAGTTCACCCAAAAACCTTCGCCGTCGTTCCTGATATAGTGTTGCACACTGATGGAAAGAATATGAGTCTTGAAGAGACTGTATTTATGCGAAGCTACACGCCTGGGTATATTCCATCTTTCTTTAATGAATCTTTTACCGTGGTTCCGTATAACATTGACATGGCCGCTCTTCAGATGGGATTTGATCAGGGAATCCCGTCTTGTCGCCCGCCAACACCTCTAGTGGATCTTTTGGCATCTGTTTTCGATACTAGTGTCTTCGCAACAAAGAATAGCCTACCATTCTCGCTCCCAGGAAGAAAACCAGTAGCGACTGATAAGTATAAGAAATTCTGGAGAGAAGAGCTCCTAACTTTTCAAAAATTCGTGGAAGAAGTTGTGACAGTCTCGCGCGACAGACTTTCTCCTGAAATTGTCATGAGACCCAATAAATAAAACTGGTTTTCCTGTCAAACCCAGGTTATGATGCGCCCCTCAATAATGAGAAGTCTCCAGCCAATTCATTTTTGTTGACTGCACGTGTTGACTTGTAGAGAAATGGAGGATCTCCAGTTCATAGATGCAACTCTCCAGAGCTAATCTTTTCCTGGACAATGCGCTTCAGGTCGTTGAATTCACTGGTAAGATGATGAACGAACCTGTGGTAATGGTAATACCTCGAATCTGTCATTTCTCGATCGGTTGGCGGGCGCCATACATGAGGTAGTTGAACTACTCCGTCTCGTACCCAATTTTCAAGCAACTCTAGAACTTTTCTTATCGGAAGTGGGAAGTGCGGGTACACTGGGTCTTGTTTCTCTCGCGTTAGTGGTTGTTGTCGCGAGAACTCTCGTAGGCTTTGATACGAGGATCGTTTCGAGGGCGGAGTTGAGGCTTGAGTGAGTGTTGACATAGGCGCAGATCGTTTACTTTGGCAATTTTGTTGAAGCGCGACTTCTCTCGAGGGATCTGCATCGGTGACAACAACACTATGAGGTGGTTGAATTGAGTACCATTCATCAGAGCAGTTCTTGTCTCTGCCTTGGTAAATTTCCCCTTCTTCAGTCGCTTCTATGTTTAGTAAAGTTAGGGCGGTCGTGGCTACGGAATGTTGGACAACTCTATGAACTTCTGCGAGGGTCTTGAAATACAGATTTTCCAACAAAGCTTCATAAGCCGGTTCCTTACCCTTATATTGCAGGTATTGTAACACTCCTGGTGAGTCTCTTTCCCTGTGAAATTGTCTCAGCTCTTTGTCATTAGCTGGATTTCGTTGATCGTTTCCTTTCGGCTCATGTCCGATGTGGCTACGTATTTTGTCTACATCGTCGTTGGCAGAGGCGCAGACTTCAGACAAAGACCCAATATTTTTTGTGTCACTTCTAAAATTGGTAGCACTTCTAAAATTGGTGACGTCCTCCGAGCAAATGTTTGCTGATCCTTGCCACAACTGGTTTGCCATACTCTTTAAGAGGCAAAACGTCTCATTTTGCAGTTTGATGATATTGGCCTGATTCACGACAACGTCCTCCAAAATTTTCATCACATCTTCCATGGTGATTGGATTTCGAGCATTCGTGGTTTTGGAAGAGTTTTGCTGACCCGGGTACATCATAAAAGGGAAAGTTAGAATTGGTGATTGAAGTGAATTTTGGTTATTAGATCTAAGATCTACCCTCTTGAAATTGAGAAAATTGAAATGAAATTGAAAATTGATCTTGCAACCGAGGGATTAATCTCCCACTGTGGTCGCCAGTTGTTTTAGGGTAAAAACTGATTATGCTGTTTTTGGTAAATGTGGGTGTGTTGATGAGAAACTAATTCAAACCCTAAACATGAGTAGTTTTAGATTCGAGAGATCAATCTGTAAGACTCTAGCCTAAACCAATAAATGGTCGTTCCAGATTCAATTCGGTCACAAAGTGAAGGAGAACGGTTGGTCTTAGGGAGGGAAGCGAAGAAGTTATTGAGATTATAATATTGAATTACGAAGGTGTGGCTATTTTATGACATGTATCAGAATGTGGAACTGGCTTGCAGAATGTAAGCTATCGGTTCTCGGTGTTTTCTGGATACTTGTGTTGATCACACTTCTGTTTGTCGAAATAGGTTGAAAACCTATTTATACAAGTCATTGAGCGCACCCTGATCTCGTAGGAAGTGGAGGCAGTTAAGTAGTGGAGAAGTGGGGTTGCGCAAAAGGTAATGACAGTCACGTTTTCATTATGGAGGAAGACTAGTCAGCCCTTACACCCACTACACTCTTACTGCTATTAACCGTTCCCCTTTTCCTGACACTTTATCTTAATGGGCGTGTTCCACGCTTCACGCCGTAAACCACCAGACCAATACCCCAGTGAGTATCCCCCAGTTTGTGACACGTTTGATGTCTCGATTATTTTGTAGGAAAATATACACAGCAGGCTGTCGAGTGGGACAAGTTTTGAGACTTGCCGCTTAAAACAACATATAGTGCTTTTAGGTTAAAAAATTGTTTGTGGAATCAATATTTATAAAACATCGTTCGTAATCAATGCATATAAAGCATCGCTTTTAAACAAGCATCTCAAAATAATCGATGTTCATGAAGCATCGTTGTCTTAGACCTCGTCTAAGTTAGTCGCGGAGCTTAATGTCTTAAAAGGAGCATGACCACCCTTTTTCAGGGAGTTGGTAGGAGCTACGCGCGCATCCCATGGCTTGGACGATCGCTCCTCATGGAAGAGGGGTGGCCAGTGATTATGGCGTCACCTTGTTGGCCATTTGAAATTAAATCTAAGCCATCTGACTAGGCTAGCGAAGTTGGACGGATGAGATGATTTGCGGCCAGGGCCGGCCCTGACGTTTTGCTGCCCCAAAGAAGACCTGAGAAATGTTGCCCCTCTTCGTAAAAAGGCAGGTAATTGGGGGTTTGGGAACATCGCCTAGATTTCATTGTCCATGCATAATTTTCATTTCGCTGCACTTGAGAATGCCAAAACGGTGAATGCTGTAAGTTAATAGACTTCGTTTATGATACTCGGTGTGGTGTTTCACATGGTTGAACGGTATTGGACTAGCTATGGTTACACCCGCCATTTAGTCCCTTGTTGCGGATTCAACTGAGGACCATAACCGCGATGTAGCTTTACCTGGCTTGGACTAACAGGAAATATTGGGTCAATCCTGGTTGGCCTTTTATCAATTCTTCTGGCTTCTACTTCATTCATGGGTATTGCTGGTCGGAGAATTTCGTCCCATCTCGTTGCTCGTTGCAATTTTAAGCATCATAGTCCGAACTTTAGTGCGATTTTATGCCAAAGATCATATGTTTGTAGACAAAAACAGTGTGAATGGGGATTCAAGTCCAGGAAAATCATTATCATTAGAGTTGAAGGAACTTTTTCAAGAAGCAAAATCCGTGATGAGAATCCGTGATGAAAATTTAAATGACTATCTATCTTACGATTGGATTGGGGGTTTGATTTCACTTACCGTGGAGATGGTGGCTCAAGGGAAAGTGGTGAAGGGAAGGAACTAAGGAACAAGAAGACGAGAGTTTTGTAGAGAAATCGAGGAAAAAAAAAATTGGTCTCTCAATCTCTTAATATATGAGATTTGCTATATTTAGCAATAAGCCTTTAAAGTAAGCCATTAATTACAATATGCCCCTAAATCTCTTGCTATACATCCTTTTTATTTTTTGCAATCACGATTTAATTCATTTTTTTTTATACAAAACCATCCATAGACAAATTCCCGTTTTTGGTGCCCCTAATTATGTGCTGCCCCAAAGTCAACCTTCATTGACCTCCCCTCAGGGCCGGCCCTGTTTGCGGCAGTTGTTCATTTCCGCTGATTGAATTTTAGGGTTTAAAGCCGTGTGGACAACCTACCTTTGGCCAAACGATTTGGGGTGTTTGTCACTGATTTGGACAAGTTGATTAAGTACACATAAAGATGGGTTGCCGGCGAGCTTGCCAGCATCTTATTGGCCGCCTAAAATTAGATCTAGGTCGTCCGACTAGGCTGGCGAAGATGGACGGCCGTGATCGATTTGCGGCAGTTGTGTAATGTTGTTGACTCAATTTAGGGTTTAAAAAGCGCGCGATCACCCTACTTTGGGAAAGCGGTTTGACGCGCTCCTGGATTATTAAGTGTAGTTCGATCAACCAGGTATAGAGGCGAGTCGCCGATGACCATAACTGCACCTTTTTGATCGTTCGAAAGAAGATCTAAATTTTCCAACTAGGCTGGCTAAGTTGGGTGGATGCGATGGCTTTGAGACCGTCATGGTCGGTCTTAGCTCGTTGACCTTTTCTTTTGCAGCGCAACCAGCCTAATTCACGCCAACGATCAAGGACGTTGCTAGTAGGCTAAGAGAAGTCTGATTATCTGGGATGATGGTGGGTCCGCCGGTGGGCACCATGGAGTTTGCCTAGTTCCACTAGGAAGAGGCTAAGCTTGTTGAATTGGTCGGCCAAATCATGTGGCTGTGATTGTTTTAAGACTGACATGGTCAGTCTAGGCCTGTTATTTTTCTTAGGGAATTTAAGCGCGTCGACCATGCACTTTTAATTAAGAGCATGTTGACGCAAAAATCTCTTTATGAGAGAGTGACTTAGCACGTGTTCTCCTAAGTATTTTTATGAAAATCTTAATACTGACACTTCGGGAGATTCGTGCTACTCTACAGTGAGTGAACATTAATCTTCATGTCATGCCAATACTGAGAGTTCGGTTGGGGAACATAGCATAGGAAAATACTAGGCAGGCAATGCATTAGTGAATAATGCCAGTGGAAAATAAAATTCATAGAATATTTGGGATTGTTGCTATATGCACCATTCTGAGTGAATTATATATATATATATATATATATATAATATAATAAGAGATATTTTGTAAAATGGTCTTAACTTTTTGGTCAAATTAGGGTCTGGGTCCTAGAACATGCCATTGATGTGTTTGGGTCGTAGACTAACGGAAGACTGGTAAGTCAATCGTTAGTGGACTTTCTAAATTCAGTCAAAGTAACGCCGTCTTACAAAGTTAACTCTGTTTATCGGAGAAAAAATCTTAATCGACGCAGCGAAAATAGATATTGTGGAATCACAAACGATGAGACGAAGTATTTGTGATTTATTTTCTATCTTGCCTATCGGAGATATAAATCTCAAGCCAATTATTTCAATTGTACTTGTACGATAGAAACTGCAAGATCAGATCACACAACTACAAGAAAAGTAGTATCGGTCTGGCTTCACAATCCCAATGAAGTCTTTAAGTCGTTAACCTAGTTTTAGAAGAAGAAAAAACTAGTATCACACGTAAAGTGTGGGGATTAGGTTTCCCAGTTGCTAGAGTTCTCCCTTATATAGTCTTTCAAATCAGGGTTTGCAATCAATGTTAGCTTAGTAACAAAGCATTCAATATTCACCGTTAGATGAAAACCTGATTAGATTCAAGCTAATATTTCTCAACCGTTGGATCGAAAACTTAGCTTGTTACACACAAACGAAATGTTCAATTTTTTATAAACCGGGTTTATTTGTTGGTTCAACAATAGTCAACCAAATGATTAACCATATGAACACTCTGATATCAACCATATTGTTCTTCACTATAACTAGTTCAAATGATTCAAATGAACCAGTTAGATAGTTGTTCAATTGCTTAGATCTTATGTAACTACACAAGACACAATCGAAGCAAAAACGGCTTGATTCACTCGAATCGGTTCATGAACTTTATAGCCATGGTTTGCAAAAGTATTCGTTAGTTTATATAAACATTATTTCAAGAACAACCGGTTTTAGATATAACCTACTCAAGTTCGTGGACTGGGTTCGCGGACTTAAGCTCATGGACGGAGGACACAAACTCCAGCAGAAATTCTCGGGTGAGAACTTCCGATTCGCGATTATGATCACATTAACCCACAAAAATATGAGTTCGCGGACTTGGCTTGCGCCACTTCCATTTCTCTTGATTAACAAAGTTCGCAAACTTTGGTTCAAGGAATAAGGACTTATACATATATGTGGTTCATTAAGGATTCAAATGAATCTCCTTTATCTCTTTCAGATACCCAAACATTAACATTTGTTGGTTCAACAATAGTCAACCAAATGATTAACCATATGAACACTCTGATATCAACCATATTGTTCTTCACTATAACTAGTTCAAATGATTCAAATGAACCAGTTAGATAGTTGTTCAATTGCTTAGATCTTATGTAACTACACAAGACACAATCGAAAACAAAAACGCTGATTCACTCGAATCGGTTCATGAACTTTATAGCCATGGTTTGCAAAGTATTCCTTAGTTTATATAAACACTAGTTCAAGAACAACCGATTTTAGATATAACCTACTCAAGTTCGCGGACTGGGTTCGTGGACTTAAGCTCATGGAAGGAGTTTACAAACTCACAAACTCCAAAGAAATTCTCGGGTGAGAACTTCCGCCGCCGAGTTCATTCGCGGACTTGGCTTGCGCCACTTCCATTTCTCTTGATCAACAAAGTTCGCAAACTTTGGTTCAAGGAATAAGGACTTATACATATATGCCACAACAATGTTATATCCTACCAATGGTTATGTAATCCAAACTCATTTCAATCATTGAAACATTCTCGAGAGAACATTATATAGCCGTTATTCACGGACCATTTTTCGTCGAGCAATTTCCAAAGTGATTGAAACATATCATGACTTTCGTCACTAGGTAAAGATGAATTCGGTTAAAGCGAAATCTTACCAACACATATTTCGAGAAATAGATAGGCGATTTAAATCGGCTCAAAATAACAAATGTGTATAATGAAAGTCTATACGTCTAAACGACTTTTGTCTCAAGAGTAGGATCTAGAGTAAATAGACTTTTGAGTGACAGATAAGTTCAAGTCACCACATACCTTTCAGTCGATGAAGTTCCACCGGTTCCTCGAGTAGTCCTTCGTCTTGTATGATGATTTCCATGGAGTTCTTGAGCTCAACTACACTATCTATCCTAGTCCGAGACCTTTAGCTACATATGCTAGAAATCAAGACTTATAGTTTTGATCACTAACATTGACAAACATGCTTGAGATAGCAACGCATGCGAGTTCGACCGAGCAATGCTCTAACACCTCCAATTCATTTCCTATAAATGCAAGATACCAATTTCAATTATGTGGTTCTGATCCCATTAAGTACATATTAATTAAAAGGGTACTGAAATCAAAGAAAGATTTAAGTTAAGCAAGTTAAGTATGCAAAACTTAAAATATTGTTAAG
Organism: Papaver armeniacum; assembly: GCA_023531295.1. Taxonomy (NCBI): domain Eukaryota; kingdom Viridiplantae; phylum Streptophyta; class Magnoliopsida; order Ranunculales; family Papaveraceae; genus Papaver; species Papaver armeniacum. The sequence goes on along the minus strand of JAJJWW010016088.1, from coordinate 12,374 downwards.
CAAATCACTTGATTCCCTAAAATATTGAGAAATTGATTAAGGTTAAAGCTTCGTTCAAGCTTTCTGCCGGTACCTAAATCAAAAACCACCGTTAAGAAATCTGAAATTGCTGTTGCACCAAAGAAAGTTGATGCTACTCCTACAAAGAAACAACATAAGAAAGTTCTCTTGCGAAGAAGACCAAGAGAGATACTCATGTTGTAATAGGTACAAATATCATAGTAGAGTTGGAAGCCTACTCTAGAAAGTAGTACATGGTAAACCACAAAAAGTTAGCTCTGATTTGTTAGTGGAGATCAACCCTCCTTTTATAGACATCTCTCTCCTTGGTCTTATCTAATACCCATCCGTTTAGAAGTATTTACAAGCATGCCCTTTCTTCCTTTCTAAGTTTGACTCCTTAGTCTTTCCTCTTGGACTTATCATCTTGACTTTCCTTAATGGATCATTAGAACTTCTCTCCTTTGAGCCCAAATTATCTCTTATACCTTTCTGTAAGCTCTATTACTATCACTTTGGGCTTACATCCTATATGGTCATTTCTCCCTTGACATTTTCCAGGTATGTACATTAAGTCCCCTGGCTGTTTGGGCAAGGCGTTAGTCTTCTCAACAGTCTATCATCACTTCCTCGGCTATTCCCTTCACCTTGAGACTCGCATATTCCCGCGAGTCCCCTTGTTCATTGATGATTTCTTACTCCTGAACTCGCTATAAGTCCCATAGTCTTGATTCAGAACCGCTTGGGCTTGCTCAATTCTGGCAAGTCCCCTAGCGCGGGTGTCTCTTCGACTTGCTCTATTCTCGGCGTCTCTTTGGACTTGCACTCTTTCTGCAAGTCCCCTAGTGCGGTGTCTCTTCGACTCGCTCTCTTCTCAGCGTCTCTTTGGACTTGCACTCTTTCTGCAAGTACCCTAGTGCGGTGTCTCTTCGACTCGCTCTCTTCTCGGCGTCTCATGGGCTTGCTCTCTTCCTGCAAGTCCACTTGTATGGTGTATATTCGACTCGCCCTCTTCTCGGCGTCTCTTGGTCTTGCACTCATTTTGGCGTGCTTTGAAATGGGTCGACATTGGCGTTAGTGGAGTTGTTATAACTGGCCGCTTACACTCGCTAGCGTGTTTCTTTTGTTCCCAAAAGTTGAACTGGTAGTGGCTGGAACTGATGTCTTTTCCTCACCGATGAATGTCAGAGTTAGCAACACATGGTGGCGCTTTCTGTTGTGAACTCGTGGCATGGAATGGAGCCGGTGGTGACATTAACTGTGACATTTTCACAAGCGGTTGGCATAGAGGCATCCTGATTCTCTACTACCCCCACTCTTATCCGCGAGACTAGGGTTAAGATGCCTAGTGTTACCTCAATTCTTCCATTATTTATAGAAATCTTGTTGAAGACATGCATGATGCTTTTACTGATGAATCTTCGTTAGTTGTTAGTGATGAATAAGGCTGAATGCTTGTTTCTATCTTCAAATTTTGACCTTAGGATCGACTGGCGTTCAAGGAGCTGATAATCATTGTTGCCGCCGTTTTTTGATTGTGTTTGTTGATGATATTGTGTTAGCATTCTGACATTCTCTGGATTCTATCTTCGATGAAGGTTACCCGCGTTGGTGTTGGTGCAGATTCTCCGGATTCAAGGCGGTAATGGTTGCAACCGCGCATGCAGGTGCAAGTCGAGGGTTGTTGTGGTCGTCGTCGTCATGAGTGATTACTGGTGATTCTTTTCTTTGGAATTTTCCTTACTATTGATGATGTGTAGTAATGATTCGTCGCTAGGATTCGGTCGTGTTGGCGGATGCTGATTTTCTTCTTTCAAAGTCGAGCTAGAGATATCATGAGGATTGAACATGCTGGTGATGTTGTCAATATTTGAGATGGTGGCGGCGTAAGGATGGTCTAACGGTTAGGGGATTATTCTGGTTAAGAAAACATATCAGGAGTGATGGAGTCGCCGGTGAATGAACGTGAATCACTCGTTTGTTATTATTGAAGGCACAGTGTTTGGATTAATATGTGTATTAGAATCTTCAGTGGGTGATGGTGATGAGCGTATGATAGTTGAGGCACTCCTTGGAGGCAGATGAAGGCACTGAAGAGAAGTTGGAGATGCTGAAGAGAATGGGTCACTGAGGCGCTGTTTGGAGGTAGATGGAAGCGATGTTATCATGGTAGCCGCTGTCTGTGGATGGCTATTGCAGGCGCGTGATGAAGAGAATTAAAGAGAGAAAGCCGCTGCTTGTTCTTGATGGAAGCGCTGGTGTCTTGAGGCGATGGCCTAAGGGCCTTTTTTTTGTCAAAGGCGTAAGGGCCTTTTTTTTTTTTTTTTTAATTTCTTTTTGTCAAAGGCGTAAGAGCCTCTTTTTGGTGATGAGGGTTTCCACCCTCTTTTTTTTGTCAAAGCCCTAAGAGCCTGATTTTTTTTTTTTTTTTCGAAGTCGTAAGAGACGCTTTTGAGTTGAGAGGTTTGGGCTTAAGAGACGTTTTTTTTTTTTTGGTGATGAGGGTTTCTACCCTTTTAGGCGTAAGAGTCGCCTTTTGGATTTGGAGGGTTTCTACCCCCTCTTTGTTTTTTAACAAAGGCTTGAGAGCCGCTTTCTTCTCTTGGCATAAGAGTCTCTTTGAAGGGCTTTAAGAGCCGCTTTGAGGGGCTTTAAGAGCCGCTTCTTCTTTCTTTCATTTTTTGTTAAAGGCTTAGGAGACGCTTTTGGAGAGCTTTAAGGGCTTATTTTAAGGGCCTAAGAGCCGCTTCTTCTTTCTTTAATTATTTTTATCATGACCGTAAGAGCTGCCTTTTGGAGCTGGAGGGTTTCTACCCTCTTTCTTTTTATCAAGAGCTTAAGAGCCGCTTTTAAGGGCTGGAGAGCCACTTAAGGCTTAAGAGCCGCTTTTCGAGTTGGAAGGTTTCTACCCTTTGTCTATCTTTTTTGTCAAAGGTTTAAGAGCCAATATCATGGCGTAAGAGTAACTTTTAAGGTTTAAGAGCCGCTTGTTAGAGATGAAGGGTTTCTACCCTCAAAGGCTTAGGAGCCGCTTTCTTCTTCTTTCTTTATTTTTATCAAAGGCGTAAGAGCCGCTTTGGAGATGAAGGATTTCTACCCTCTCTTTCTTTATTTGTTTTTTTTATCAAAGGCGTGAGATCCGCTTTTAAGGGCCTAAGAGCCGCTTCTTGTTTTTATCAAGGATGTAAGAGGCGTTTTTGAGTTGAAGGATTTCCATCCTTTTTTTTTTTCCAAAGGCTTAGGAACCGCTTTTGAAGAGCTTTAAGAGCTTCTTTTAAGGGTCTAAGAGCCGCTTCATTCTTTCATTATTTTTATCCAAAGCTTAAGAGGCGTTTTTTCTTTATTTCTTTCTTTTATCGTGGGTGTAAGAGCCGTTTTTGAGTTGAAGGATTTCTACCCTCTTTTTTTTTTTGTCAAGGACTGGAGAGCCACTTGTTAGAGATGAAGGGTTTCTACCCTTTGTCTATCTTTTTCTTCAAAGGCGTAAGAGCCGATATCATGGCGTAAGATCCACTTCTTAGATTTTTCTCCCCGTCATCAAGGGTGGGAGGATTTATACACTCAAGTCTCAAAGAGTGAGTAGAAGAGGATTTAGGCACTCGAGTCTCAAAGAGTGAGCACAAGAGGACTTAGACACTCGAGTCTTAAAGATTGAGCACAAGAGGATTTAGACACTCCCCCTCTTATCGAGGGTAGGAGGATTTAGACACTCAAGTCTCAAAGAGTGAGCACAAGAGGATTTAGGCACTCCAGTCTCAAAGAGTGAGCACAAGAGGATTTAGACACTCGAGTCTCAAAGAGTGAGCACAAGAGGATTTAGACACTCGAGTCTCAAAGAGCGTGGGAGGATTTAGACACTCGAGTCTCAAAGAGCGTGGGAGCACAAGAGGATTTAGACACTCAAGTCTCAAAGAGTGAGCACAAGAGGATTTAGACACTCTTGGTTGTCTCAAAGAGTGAGCACAAGAGGATTTTCATTCTTTTTCTTTTTTTTTACAAACTCACAAATATATTTTGCACTTTGGATTTCCCCTCTTATCGAGGTAACAATGGGAGGATTTAGACATTTTTATTAATGTGATAGTGATCCTCTTGGTTGTCGAGGGCTGGAGGATTTTTAGACACTCAAGCCTCTTGGTTGTCGAGGGCAAGAGGATTTATTCTTAAATTGCTCGCACCTCTTGTCGAGGGAGATTTTCATTCTTTTTCTTTTTTTTCACAAATATATTTTGTCAAAAGCGTTTGGATTTCTTTTTCTATCCTTAGCTTCATACAATGGTAGTGTCATACAAGAACAATAGTAACAATGTCGTAAAACTTCTGGACTTGTAGGCTAACATTTTTATTAATGTGATAGTGATTTCATGAGGATAGTATCGTTGAGTTATTAAAGCTATTTGGCAGCTGCCATTAATACAGAAGGCGGCCTGACTGTTCCCCTTGCGGATATATTAGCTATATGAGTTTATATATGCATGCGCATTATAAAAATGAGACGCATATAGGCATTCAAGACATAATGATGTGTCAAATTAAAGCACTTAGCATTTCACCTATTGTACGGCTAATTGATGTAATCTTACTTAAGACATGCTTGATCGGTGATGTAGATATTCATTATTGAAGTCACATGTGGATGTGCCATGCCATTTCATTTTTAAATCATTATTTTATAAGAGTAAGCAAATGGATTGCTAAGTAATAGTGTGATATTCACTAAGTCAAATACTTTTCAAGAGAAAAATGTGGGCACGCTTTAAAAGTAATAACCCAACGCATAAAAACAGACAGGCATCATATACGTTTCTTAATGTTTAGACGACTAGCCATATAGCTTATCGTACGGAGTGTATCATATCAGCGTGCATGGGTTATGCATTTGACCCATGCACTTGATGTTATACTAGTCGTATAGTTTAGAAGGGACACGCGGGTATGCTTATATATAAAACTAGGTATCACCGGGGCCTTACGGCCCCGGCTCAACCTCTCCTTTTAGTTTTACGTGTACATACTTTAGATACACACTTCTAGCAAATTAGATACATAGTTCCAGCAAAAATATATCTTGAAACAATACCATCAATCACTTAAAAGCATAAGTAGTGCATTAATCATAACTCAGATTCAAAACATGTTGTGGAATGCAAATATCAAAAACAACATTTATGTCGCATCTTAATACATGATTTGTACACCAACTTAGAGGAATAATATTTCAAACAAAACGAATCATGTCAATTTTTTAAAGGAGAGGATTACTACATACTTAAAAGTGTATGTGGTAGCACTTCGTTTTAAGTTGAGTTTGAACAATAATCACATCAGCAATAAACGTGTGTTAAAATGCTTGATATTAACAAAATAATATGACAACACTGCGGAAATTCATTAACTAACCAACAAAAAATCTCATTGAGTAATATGATTTTCCATAAAAAATTGCAGAATTTCATTAACAAAGTAGCTGACGAAATTTTTTAACCCTTATAAAAGAGTAAATTATAATTCCAAACAAAAAAGTAATTAAAAGCCCTAGATATGTACATATTCATACTTATTGTAGTCTACATTGGTGCATACATCACGTTCAAAAAAAAAAAAGGTTGTTGATTAAGACGACATGAAAACAATCATAAAGTTTAACGTAAAACATAGCATGGCATTACCTTTTAATCATATTTGACTTCTGCTAGTCATTTAAACCGAAACCAAATCTATATATCTTTGATTTGCGCTCGACCTCCCATATTCTTTCTTCAGTTTTATATACTATAAGAGATTCTTTGCATATTTTCATTCTTTCTCGATCCCAAATTTTATCCATGTCTCAATTTTATTTTTGCTATAAATGTTCTTTGAAAGTTAACATCCTACGTTATTGTTTTTTTTTTTTTACTTTTCGTTCTTCTTTGTAATAATATTCCCAGATTGTTCTATTCGTTCTCCAGATACATGGTTTGGGAAAAGGCTCATATTATCATGTTGTCTATATTTCTTTTAAGTGTTTTCTTCTTCAATACAATATTTGGAAAACAAAAATTATCTATTTTTTTAACGCTGCAGAGATGTCTTTGTATTTCTTTTAGCTTCCGGCCCCTCATTAGACTCTGAATTTTCTCTAAAAAATTTCCCAAGTAAATAAGCTTAAGCATTTTACTTGTAGAATTTTTCCCTGCATTGTTGATTTTGTCAGTGTCGTCCAATACTAAAAATTGGCTAAACTTGATGCCATTTAAGTATTTGTCTAATTTTTTATATTGTTTAAACTTTGCCAGCTCGTATTTTTGTCTTCTCTTTTCCTTGTACATATATACGACCCTGCTATAATTAAAAACATTCAAGTGGTTTTTGGTCGGTGTCTCTTGGTCATAGTTTTTTTCGTATGAAGATGCTTGTGAGTTGTGAATGGTCATAAGACTTGGTGTACGAAGATTAGGCAAACAAATGCTTATTAGATATGTTGCTGTAGTGAAATCTTATTGAAAATGTTAATGTTTAAAATACCACTCTTGTAGCCGTAGTCGTGATTATTCGAACTTTATCCGGTAATTTTTGAATTTAGAAAGAAAAAGAATCATAATTATTCGAACTTGATTCAAAGGTAACCTCTTAAAATAACCGTCTCCTAAAGAATACGACATCCAAATATAAAAGTTTAATTTAACAACAAATTATATAGGATCAACCAACAGTGAGAGTATCTATGCCCGAGCACGATTGGTTCTCCAGTCAATAATTCTTCAAGAATGCAACCAAAACTCCATAAGTCAATACCTACATCGTAGTTTGAACCCTAAAATAAGTTATGGTGCTCTACAACAAAAACTTTATAAGGAAACACTTGCACCGTAGAGTCGTGCAATAGGCCTCTCCTGCTGAAATATGAGATTTGAGTGTTTAACTTAGATTTCCATATATAACTAAGAATTCTTAAAATAGAAATCAAAAATTCTAGTAAGTACAAATGACCCATGCAAGAAAAGAAGCTCAATTTGTATGATCAAGAGGTAAATGATGGTGGCTCTTCTCTAATCATAAGCATAAGCAAGTTGCCCCAACACAACCTCATTGTTTTATAATATAAAAAATATGTTAGATAGATAATCCCGAACAACATCAATTAGATGTCCTGAACTCAAATCTGTTTTGCTCCACCCGATAAAGCTTTTATACCCAAATATCCGTGTTATCTATTAGGGAGGGGAAGTGTTGTGGATTCAACTTCCCTCCACAACTTTCCAATGTTAATTTCACTCAAGTCTAGCTTATTGGAAAGCTTTTAAATAAATTTTTGTCTTTGTCCGCACTCTCCATCCTAAAAATGAAATTTCATTATACATAGCAAGGATCATAGACTCATAGTATACTTCTTCAATGCGTACAATGCATCCTGAGCACAGTCTTAAAAACACCAACAACCAAGTAATATCAAGATACAAAGCATTGATTCAGTCACTGTCTATGGGAATCGAACCTACAACCTCATGACTAAAAGCCATGCGCTCTACCTGTTGAGCTAAGACAGCGAAGGGTATGGAGTACAATACTGTCGATACATATCCGTACTTTTCTCTTTTAAACTACTACTTCAATCAAGGACATGACTTGGTTGATCATCTACATATTCTTCTTATGCCTCAAGTCCTGATAAAATATGCATAATGATTAGCTTAGAGACATAAGAAAATCTTCATCATCCTTCAATAATTTTTCATGGTGACCATATATGATGGACGTTGGAAGTATGCTTACATGTAAGATAGTAGTCCTAGTTAATTCCGAAAATTATAATATCACTGTCTCTCAATGATTTCCACTGATTTTGATTAATTACTGTCGAAAAAATTAACCTATTTTACATCAAAAAGGTTTTCTATTAAGTCATATATGAGCGCCTCTCCTCCTGCGAGAAGCCCTTTTAGTAATAACAATATTTCAAATAAGCAGGAACAAATAGAAATTTGGATGGCATCATTAGATAATGCTCAGTCAGGTAATATCAATGTTTGACCTAAACAAAAGTCTAATGTAGTAACAGGAAACAACCTTTCAGAACAATGAGGCATTAGCAGCGAATTTGTTTCTTAAATAAACAGTTGTAGTAGTTAAAGTACATACCACAGGAAAATAATGATTCCCTATATTGCCATAAGCTATAACAACCTTGTGTAACTCGAGGAATGTTAGCTAGTGATGCTTGTACTCTCTCATCATCAAGAGATAAATCAACACGATTCCTTGTGAACACTTCTCAAACGCAAGAAATTTGAAATGACCATGTCCGCAGACTCCGCACATAATTAAGAGAACTTTTGATTCCCCATTTACGAACATAAAACACGAAAAGCTGGCTTGAGGTTATATTAATGCATTGTTATTTCCTACGGAGTAGATATAAATTGTAACTCAAGATATTTCTAGAAATATGTTTTCTTAATTTTTAACATTAGTTAGTCAAATATGTCACTTACCTAGCCACTTGAGAAGACCACCCTTAGAAGTTTCCAAAGGATGCTTTCTTCAATAAAATCAAAGACGGTGTTAGAATGCCGGTTGTAGCTAAAATCCAAGAAAATACCGCATTATTTTAAAGAATATTAATATCAGCAAATGTAAGAGTATCATTCAATGTTGACAGATAGAAAAGAAAATTGTACCTGCATGAACTCAGGGACACATTAAGGAAAGATCCCCAAACAAACCCATCCTTAAGAAACCCCTACACAATCGCAACAATTAAACAAATGTAGCAGAGAGAAAGATAATGTTAAAGCCAAATTGTTCCACTGATGAGCAAAAGAAATAATGAAACTGCTAGAACATAAATCTATAGCATAGCGAGACGATATATGGGGCTTTACAATTATTACTGATCCCCCATATCAGGAGATGAAGAACTGAAACTTTTGAGAAACTTTCCTTTTCACTGATACTCACACTTTCCGTGTGTACCCTCGCTAAAACCATAAAAGATGAAAAAGATAGAATTAGCGGATAAAAAAAAATCGAGTAGCTAATAAATTAAAAATTGTGACTACAAAAACATGAGTGAAGCTAATATTTTATGAACAATAACACAAATAATGCTAGCATTTTCCAAATTCATGGAACACGTGGCATCCTTATGAACCCAGAGTTTGTAAAGAACCCGGTCCTTCTACGTGCTTCAAGGTTAGTTGGCACACCCATTGCAGATTCTTATTCCATTCAAAGATAAGTAAAAGAGCAATTCTAATAGCACGTTGTGGCAAAAAGGCACTTCCCGACAGAGAGAAGGGGGATCAAAAAAGAGTTCTTCACCCTGGGAAGCTACCATCTGTAATGTTCTTAATTAGACCCAATTTCGCTTATAATACCTCCATCATTATGTCATAACTACTATCTGTAATGGTCGTTTTGTGTTATTTATGTTTTTTATTTTTTCTGTTGTGGCTATAGAAATCAGAATTGCTTAACCTAGAAATAAGTACCTACTGTTGGTCTCCATGTCTCGCCAAAATGAATGAGCATGTCTTAACAATACGTGGGAGTTTTAGTGAAAGATTCATATCTAATGAGATATGTCTATTAGATTAGCAGAAACTTGTTTTTATGGACAAACTCATTACTGAAACTATGAAAAGGGGGAGAAATTTCCAACATATAATCTATAACGATAAGTTACAAAGGCAGGGAGACAATTTTTAACGAATGTTTGGCAAGGAGAAGATAATTTACATAATATGACAGCCCATATAGGTCCTATATTGTCTATCAAGTGACCCACATGGAAATCATTTCTTAACATAACGTGTTTTTTGTCATACTTTCCTGATAATGAGCAGAAGAATGTTCCATGTCCAAGAGAATGGCTTATAATTACGCTAGAACGTACTTAATTATGATTTTTTATCGAATGAGTCCATCATATGAATCTAACCTAGAATCATTTCCTCTATGAATTATAAATCCAAGCCAATGTTTCCTCTTGGTATTAGAAATACCTCTCTATAGCCATTAAAATACAGTAACTACTTGGCTTGCTAATGCAATCATATAGACTATTTTACATGTATACATACTAAATCAAGAGACATACTTGAGTTGATTGAATTGAATTCTTTCTATTCAGTATTTTATTTGAACAACAAAACTTACCACAAAGAATGGATTCATGATGCTATCATTTACGTCCTTGCCTTCAAGCTTCGACTTCACCTCTCCTCCCGACTTCGATTTGCTCTGGTGCATACAAATATCATGTCCAAGAACAAAAATCAATTAAGCAAACAAATTTTTTGATGCCTCAACACCAAAAAGAAAAAATCAGTAAAACAATTCATACTCCCAGGCACAAATACCTCTCACTCATACATGTCCACACGTCGTCCTTGAGTTTCTCCACACTCTCAGTTGTATCCAATTGAATTTAAATCAACCATGCCATCGTATTGCAAGTGTGCACGGCATTAATCCACCGCCAATGGGCTTGCACGGCATCAACCATTCATACATTCCGTGAAATTCAAATCTGATCCAAGCTGTGAATACAGAGGTAGCCTGTCTCCCCTGACACACAATCACATAAAAAATGCTTATGTATAATTTGAAATGATGCAAAATTAGACAAAAAACACACATTGCCGTGACAACGTACCATGCATAAATCTGATATTCATGTATATCAAATATACTTCATCATGTTTTCATATGTGTGTATCCAAAAGAAACTAACAATCTGCACAGAGATCCAAAAGAAACTAACAATCTGCACAGAAATCCAAAAGAAAATGAAAGTAAACTGAGTAAGGTTGCTACTTAGGGGTATATGGATAATGTTCCCAAAGTAAATAACATTAACAAAGCAAGCATGTAAAAGAACGGAATTAGAAACTTAATCTTGCAATTGAGCATCCGCATCATGGCTGGGATTTGTGTGAATAAGCATCAAATCTCATAATACATGTCTATGTTGTCCAATTCTTCATTGTTTTACCCTAAAGCTAAAACCCACGAAGACTTGTACCCATCCTTGATTATGGAAATGGGTAGTAATCCCATAATACTGATGTTTTATTTGATATTTTCTAGGCTTTTCCAAGATTAAGCTCTCAGCTTCAGTTACTCATTATAGTATAGATTACGCTTACAGATTAGATTGCATATAATCTCAACAGATGATACCCAAGTAATTAATCTCATAATCTGCCAGTAACTACCTCATGAATCAAGTTAAACAACTTACAACTGTAGCGCTGGTATAAGCACCATCTAAACAACGAAAGTGTAATATTCTCCATCCACATTACATCAAAAAGAAGATAAATATAGAGAATTAATTACCCATTCCAAGAGTAGAAAGCTCCACCTCATTGTGTTGTTGCCTCATGTACCTATGGAAAAGTAGAAAGGATCGATCCCACAGAGAGGTCTAGGTTGTCGAATTGTTATGGTTTCCTATATAAAGCACCCGGAAGAATTTCTGATTGTGTAAATAAAAATAAACGAAAAGCAAACAAAGTACGCAAATCAAGGATGTGAAAATATTGGATAAAGGTTTCATCTTCAATTGTAAACAAGTTTATGAATGTATGAATAGAATTCATGATTTAATCTCTCTATCATCAAAAGCCATAGAATACCTTATTGCAAGAATACTCCGTAAATTCCTAATTCATCAACACACACATTAGGGCTGCGTATGTGAATTCTACCTAAAGAATAACCTAACGCCTAAATAATCAAGTTCAATTCCTAGGAGCATTAAGTTTTAGAAATAGGCTAATCAATGCAATTGTAATACATTGCGCAAACAATTCGAACAAAGGTCAATTTCTACATATGAATACAAGGATGTATCACTACAACCTAGCATCATATCATGCTACTCGTATTCAAGGTTATCGCTCATGAAAACCTAAAATAGCTATAGATATGGATGTGAGTTCAATCAATTCTAGACTCGACTAAACAAACATTCAATCATATTGCAATCCATCAATCATGCAATTATTGTAACCCGTAGAAATCAAACGATAATATTGAGAGAAAACTAATTCATAAAAATCATAACTTGGTTGCAAAATCAACTACATCTTCAACCAATAATAAAAACTTAGTTACTCATGGCATAGAGTTCATAGCAAGAAGAAAGAGAAAAATCATGTTTCTAAACCCTAGAACCAAAGGTATGAATTCTCCCTAATGGAGATATATCTAGGTTTAGAAAAGAATTTTCTATTTATATGCTTTTCTCCCCATAAGGATACTTTCCCAAAATTAGGTTGATTCTTCTCAAAATCCGTCTCCAAGTTGGTCCACCAAGCCCATGTGAGAAATATGTCTCTGGAATTTTGGGTTCAAAACTGGTCACGGAATTGATGACGTCATCA
>JAJJWW010016087.1:0-36517 GCA_023531295.1 Papaver armeniacum | reverse complement strand
GCATTGGGAGGAGTGTTGTTACAAGATGGCAAACCGAGGAGTACCATCTGAATTGTTCTCGGTGCTATTAAGAACTCGCACCCTATGACAAAGAATTTTATACTTTATATCAATGTATCAAACATTGGCGAGTGTATCTCTTAGGTAAAGAAGTAGTGGTACATTGAATCACAAACCAGTTGGAGTATCTACATGCTCAGACAAAACTACAACAAGCCCGGCACATGAAGTGGATGTCTTACTTGATGACTTTCAATATTCTCATTAGGTACAAGAAGGGAGTAACAAACAAGTTGGCAGATATGTTATCTTGACCTCCAGTTCGAGCATTAATGGTGGCCATGAGAATTAAACAATTATCCCTCAAGAGTATGTAGAGTCATACGTATCCAGCAAAGACTTCAAGAAGGTGTAAAGAGTGGTTTGAAAAGCGAGTATGAACTCCGAGATGGATTGTTAAACAAAGGTCAGTTACTTTGCATACCAGAAAGATGGAGATCGTTTGGTGTGGTTGAGAGAGGCACACACTTCCCGAGTTGCTAGACACTTTGGGATGAATAAAACTCTACTTAACCTCCGATGTTATGTCTTTGGCCAAAGATGGGAGACGACGTGGCTAAGTTAGTTAGAGGGTGTAAGTTGTGTAGCACATCTAAACCTTCCAACGAAAACGTGGGTTATATCCACCACTTCGATTACCCGTCAAGCGTTGGGGAGTATTTCTATGGATTTTCTTGGTGGTTACACAAGATCAAGTCTCGGGCATGATTACTTGTTCATTGTGGTCGACCGATTCAGCAAGATGATTGCATTAATTCCATGTACAAAGACTGAACGGAGCAGTGCATCAAAGATCTTATTTGAGCATGTGTGAAAGCATTTTGGCTTACCTACTTCGATTATTTACGATAGGGATACCGATTCCTTAGTCACTTTTGGGATTCTTTTTAAAGAATATGGACACTGGACACCAAGAAGAGTAAAACTTTTCATCCACAAATAGATGGACAAAAAGAAGTGGTCAATAGGACTATGGTTCACATGTTAAGGATATAATTCTAAGCATCCTAAAACTTGGGATGAGAGTTTCTCAGATTTACGGTTTGCTTTCAATGAGCTTCACAATTCTTCGAGGAAATCTCCTTTCGAGGCGTGCTATGGTTACTTAACACCTAGTCCTTCGATCTAGTATTTTCTAGTGACACCTCAATGGGGAAGGAGGAAGTGAACGGAAAAAAGCACAAAAGTTCTTGGAGAAGATATCTCAGATTCATGCGACTGTTGAAGCACAACTAAGGAAGTCACAAGCCAAAGCATGAAAAGCATCTTGTACCTTATAATTTCGGTGTTGGTGACTTGGTATGGTTAAAATTAGGTAAGAACAGTGAAGGGGAAGGTAAGAAGTTGAAACCATTGAGGTATGGACCATTTCGTATTCTCGATCAGATTGGTGACAATGCCTTTCATCTAGATCTCGCACCTTATCTAGGAATGTACTTGATAATAAATGTCGAATACTTGAAGTTTTTTGAACCACCATTACTTGATGATGACAGCTGACGACACTATGATCTTACCACAGTAAAAGACTTATGGTTTGATAGAGGAACCACTCAAGGAAGATTGCATATTTGAGCGAAAAGTGACTAAAACACTGACAAGGAGAGAAAGAAGCTTTTCTACGATTGATGTAAAGGTCAAGTTCCTAGTAAGGCTAAGTGGTTTAACAATGAAAAAAGGACTCTCTAGGTTCCCTAACCTTCATTTTTAACTTTCATGAGTTCAAGTTCTTAAAGGGGACCCATGATAAAGGTGTATCCGTACCCATTAGAACAGTTAACCTCAAGCTAAGTTGAGGGAAGAATCCTATTCTGGAAGGAATCCTTGTTTAGGAAAAATTCTAGTTAGGGAAGAGTTTTGTTTTAGGCAATTTTTCTTAGTTTAGAAAATAGATTCCTAATAAAAGTCCTTGGTCTACCGAGTACAATGAAGGCTTTAAATAGAGGTCTTTGGCTAATAGCTAAGGACAGAATACTAGCACGAAAAACCTAGAGAAAGCTATTTACAATACTTGTGAATCTTAAGTAAAAACAGCTTTAAGGTTAATCCACTGTTTAGAGAAGATTGTGAGCGAATAAAGAGAGAATTATAATCGTTTTCTTGTTCATAATCTAGAGAAGATATTTTCTTTCGAATTACTATTTGTGTTCTGTTTTCTAAGTTTCTCGTCTATTATTATTCTGAATTCCTCCTTTATAGTAATAGCTACCAAGGTATAGAGATCAATCACATTATCCGATCTTTACAAGATCTTACTTATTACCTACTTAGACACATTGGTCACCCGTAGCTTGAAATCACGCATCTTTCCTTTCTTCTCTGGAATGCATCCATTCAACCACAGGAGGTTCTGAACCTCCTCAATCATTTGTAATAGACTGTCTCAATTTCTTTAAAAATTCTCCATAGATTTCTACTTTATTTCACAAGTTGTCCAAACGGAATAGATGTTTGTTCCCTTAAGCCAACAAAAAATTGCAATAACTGCATAAGGGAAACAATACAATGATCAACAGTCAGCATTGGGAAACAAGAAGATCTAATGAAAATTAATTTTGAAAATGCCATGGAACAAACATCTATCGAGTATAACTTCAAATAAACCTAGACCTTTTATTAACAAGCACCAGCATGACTCTTAATCCCAGGAAAAACTTCAATTGCTTAAGGAGTTTCGAGCCAAGCATAATGAATAAATAAAATAATTATACCAAATAAAGAATTATTCAATTGCTTAACTGATTTCGCGTTTTTACCTCTTCTCCGCCCTGGGTTTCTTCACCTTTTGTTCACCTTTTTGTTCACCTTTTTGATGATAATTCTTCTCCACGATCGTCTTTGCCATCAATCCACCACCACTGGGTCACCATTCCAAGCTAAATTTATGTATATCTTTAATCAAGGTAGTTAGGTAGAAGATGGAGATGCGTGTGGCGATCTTTTACTGTTGAAAAAAGAAAAAATTCTCCAATCTCTGTGAGGTGGATTAGGAATTGGAGGAGATTCCAATTTCTTTAAAAATCAGGGATTTTGAAGATATATGAAGGGATCTATGTATAAAATTGATGGAGTTTTACATCTAAATCTAAGAAAAAGGAAATCAAAAGAATCGAGTGGGGGAAGTTAAGAAAGATGGTTCGTTGTTGATAAAAACGAAGGAGAATAGGGGAGACTTTATTCTTTGTGTGTGTTCTGTTTTAGGTAGTTTTTAGATCTACTGGAGACCGTATGATTAATATGATTTTAAGGGTTCTTATCCATATCCGGTAGGGGTGGAACTTTGAAGGTGTTGGGTGAAAACAGAACCTTAAAACACGACGGATTCGTACTGTAAATTAGCATATGAAAATATTTCGGCAAATCCTAACTGTCAAATATATAACCACGTCTTGGATCTGTCATTTTCCCCACTTCCCAAGTGTCCTAAAACCCAGGATTTGGACTAGTGGAAGTCTTTGATAGTCGATAAACCCTAAAAGGGTTTCTGGAGAGGGCGACTCTAGATACAACTAGGACACACCAAAAAGTAGTGTCAGGATTCAAAAATCCAAGTTACCAAGAATTCCCATTATATAGACTTCAAAGCCTATGTTGATTTAGGTTAAAGCAAAGATTGTAATACCCGTATTTTTATTTACTGGATTTTCGGCCCAGTTGTACCCAACTTAGCTAACCATGTGGTCTAGAATATTGTTTCTTTTCCTTAGCCTAGGTGGGTGCATTGAAATAGAAAATCTACAAGTTAGGGTGGAAATAGATTAATTAATAATAAATAAAATTAAGGAAAAATGAAAAGATAAAGAAAATAATAAAATATTAATTATTTATTATTAGAATTATTATGAGCATAGTATAAGTTTATATTAGATTTTTGGAGAGAGAATTTAGAGATTAGAAAATCAAAAGGCTAGAGATTTTTAGAGGAGAAAGCTATGGAGATGAAGAAGATAATTTGGAGCTAGGAAAATCAGTGGAGAATCAATGGAATTGAGGTAGAATGTGAAACCCTTTTCTCTTTTGGTGTTTTCTTTGGGTGTTTATTTTGTATGGTTTTGTATTGTTGGGATTTAGTAATTTAATAACATAAATATATATCTCCTAGTGATGATCAGGCTTTTGAAATTGTTATATAACATGATCAGGTACCCATGGTTAAATTTTGAGAATATTATACCACAAATTCACCGTTCAATGTGTGTTTGAATATGGATGTTAGTTTCTGAAATTCTGGACAGTTCTGCTTTGATGTGTTTTTGATATTCATAGGAAGTCTTAATGATGCTAAAACGATTTGAGTCCTTAATAAAAGTTGTAGATTTGTGATTTATCTATCAGTGTGCTTTGGATTGAGTCAATTTGACATTTCTATGAATTTACCATGAATTGTTTGGTAATGACATGTAATCTTCCCAGTTTTTAGGATATCCTTGTAAATTCAATAACTTTTGTTTGAACCGTTGGGTTTCTGTGAATTTTGGATATGTTGTTGCTTATGGAGCAATGTATGTTCTGTAAAAGTTTCAGGAAGATCGGATGAATAAATCACCCAAACATGTATGATGCAAACTGGATGCAGTTAGCTTGTTTGTATAAATGCTTGAAAGAAACTCTTATTGTTGTCATATGTTAAGCCATGGTTGCTTGTGTTGTTTGTGAAAATGATTTATAAAAAGGAAATGAGTTCATGTTTTACCATTATATGAAACATGTTTCATGTTAATGGCGGGTAATGATCCCCGAGAGTTAAATGGGTAATGATCCCCATGGGAACTTGTGTTTCCAGACCATCGATGGCGGTCATTTGTGCTCTGCAGAAAGCGATAGGTGGTGTACATGAACCAAGGTTTTCGTACTGTGAATGAAACGGGTAATGATCCCCGAGAGCATATGAGTATGATCCCCATAGGAACTTTTGTTCCTGACCATCGATGGAGGCTGTCCGTGCCGATAAATGATAGGTGGGTGTACGAACCAAGGACATTCGTACTGTGAACTCAATTGTCAAAACCTAAATTGGTAGATTTGTTGAAATTATCTTGGTGTTGTAAACTCATTGTTTGAGGTGACAATATAAATATGTGAATATGTTGGAATCTAGATTAAATGATTTGTTGGAAAATATAATTGGTGTGATGAACTCATGGTTTCTTTGTGACGATATTAATACATGAATAGATGTGTTGAATCATTGATGAATGATTTGTTGACAATTATTTTGGTATTGTAAACTCATGGTTACTTGTTGTGATGACAATATTAAATTGTGAATCATGTGTTGAAATATAGATTATATGATTTGTTGGAAAACATAATTGGTGTTATGAACTAATGTGCGAAATATAATTCAATAAATTGTTGAACTAAAGTGTGAACTTATATGGATGAATTGTGAATTGATGTGTTAAATACCAAATGGGTGATTAGTGAACTCATGGTTTCTGTGTGACTATATTATGCATGAATATATGTGTTGAATCATTGATGAATGGCCTGTTGAAAATTATTGTGGTATTTTAAACTCATAGTTTGTTGGTGACAATATTAATATGTGAATGGCGTGTGGAAACTTAAATGGATGAGTTGTTGAAAACAATATTGTTGATGTGAATTATTGAGTTGATCCTAAATGGATGATTTGATAAATGGTTTTGTTGATAATAATATAAATGTTGTGAACTCATGGCGTGTTGGTGACAATATTAATTTGTGAATCGTGTGTTGGAATCTCTATTGAATGATTAGTGGAAACCTTATTGGTTTTATGAACTTATATGTTGAAAGCTTATTAGATAAATTGTTGACAGTAATATTGACGTTGTGAACTCATGATTGGACAAATGAATTAGATGATTTAGTGAAAATAATATTTGTGAGGTAATGTTGTTGGTTGAATATATTCGTTGAAGTTACATTGTATTTCTTATCGTATGTTATTCCTTGATAAAATGATTATGTTTGCGCATCTTTAGAGAATAGGGGTGCATTCTATTGAGATGTCATCTCACCCCAATTGACATCCTTGCAGATTTATCAGAGTGGCGCAGCGAAAGCTAGAAATGAGTAGATTAGTGATTTAATTGTCTTTTTGTATTGCTTGAAATGTAATTTGAAATAATATGTTTGTTGAAAATGTTTTTTTTAAAGATGATTATCTAATTCATATGTTTAAATTCATGTTAGAAAAGTTAAATTACGTTTGTTGTTATAAATAAATTAGAAGAGTTATCATAGTCTCTTTCCGACCCGTAACGCTTCGAGTTCGGATCTCCATATGGGTTTGACCCTGGTCCGGAACTCGGGGTGTTACAAAGATAGCTTTGGAACTAAGCAAACAATATTCATCGTTAGATGAAGTTTTGAATCTTATTCACATAAACAATATGTACACTCTGGTTAGGTAAACCATAACCGAACCGTGTATAAAGACTATGTTCAACATGGTTAACCGAAACTAGCCGGTTTGAACTTAAAAGATTAACACTCATTTCCATGAACACAAAGACATTAATCTTGAGTCACAGTCATGTGATCAAATAAATCAGAATTGATCAAACGCAAATCATCTCGTAGAAATAATTTAATCACATTTGAACACAAACGATATAGTTTGTAAATGCACAAAATACAGATATATGAGTCGTTCGTGAATCGGTTGAATCATGGTACGCAGAGCGGTTTGCAAACTTATGAGCAAAACCGAGTTCCGGAGTTGACATAACTTTTCAGTTCACGTACCGATTTGCAAACTTAGGTGCAAAACTGAGTTCCAGATTTTATAGAACTTTCCAGTTTGTGAACCGGTTTGAAAACCTTAAGACTTTACCGGTTACGGAGTTCATAGAACCTTAAGACTTTTCAGTTTGTGAATCGGTTTGGGTACTAAACTGGTTCTAGAATATAGAATCTGTATTGGTTCGCATACCCCGTTTGGATACTTAAACCCAGTTCCTTTACCACGATTCCAAAATGGTTTGTATACGAATATGTATACCTATCCGGATCACGAAACAAACAGATTCTCCCATGATGTGCATATGAATATGCGCATCACACAAATCTGCAAGTTATATATATATATCTACTCCGCTAAGTGAACGAATACATGTAATACGGCTTCAGAAAAATAACAGTTATCCGAATATAGTAGTTCTATATAAATCAATTCGAAATATTCTTGAATAACATCAATGACACATATCACTGTTCCAGGCTATTTTCGAATGATACACTTGAATCAAGATTTGGTTCTGAACAATAAATTGTTCTCCACCGAAGTTGATCAAGTATGAACAAATGCTCATTAAGCTTAGTTATTATATTTCGACAAATTCGTAAAATAAATAATTAGTTATTGACTCGAAATTCTTATCTATGCAAGCTAGTCTAATTAGTTATACGACAATTGACTCAAAGATAGGAAGGTAAATATAACTTGAGAAATAGGTGGTTCAGTCTTCACTTACCTTTTGTTGATGAAGTTCTGGTAAGCTTCGGTTAATCTTCGCCTTCAAATGGTAGAACGCAAATGATGATCGTTCGTTTCTCAACTACCTCTATCTATACCAGTCTTAACTAATTGTATACTAGAAATCAATATGTAGTTTTGACAACTAAATTTTACAACAAGATTTATACAAAGAACGCTTGTTAGTTCGACGAAAATGCTCTAACAATCTCCCTTTGTAAATTTTAGAGACAAAACTATTAATATACATGGATAACAAAAATAAAGCTTCGAAAAACTCTTCGATCCATCATGCCTTGATTTCCTTGGTTTCTTCAACTCTCCTTGAACTCTTCGTTATTTCAAGTCGCAATGCACTGAGCATCATTGTTGTTGAAGATTCGTAGCTATAACAACTCTCGTCTTTAACAGAAACATAATATTATTATCTTCTCTTCAAAGTTCAATTGTATCTCAAATCTGAAGTAATACTATGGCTACCAGTGCCATTACAACTTTCTTTTTACAATCAAAATTCAAAGATGCACATTACTAATCTACCTAACATAAAAAAACCTTCTCGCATCAACTTTCAAAATACAAAGAAACTTACCATCTTTACACCAACATCGGGAAGAGTAGAAGGAAGGAAAATTACCAAAAGTTTGTTTTGAAAAAACTTGTTGATCGTTTCAGGATTTATGCAATGCCTGAAAATATAGCCTTTCCAAGGAGTAACTCGATGAGCTTACCACACTTCATCATCATCGGTATCCGCACCCTCTTCGCCATAGTCCTCGCTATCGATGGTGCGGAGAAGTCCCACCGGATGATGATTCATCATCACTATCCTCATCCCCTTCTTCCCTTTCTTCCTCACTTGACTCATCATCGAGATCGGCGATTCGACGGCTCACCTTCACCGCAACAAAGTTCACCCTCACTCATGGTGCGAAAAAATCTTGGGATTGGCAAGTTCATATTCAAATCGCCTTCTCGCCTTATCATGATGATAAGAATTCATCCTTTGCTTGTCCTCCGCAAAGATCCGAATCTAGGTCACTGGTATCCACTTCCTCCACTTCATACTCATACCCTTCTGAGGCATCGGAATCACTTTCTGTTGAAATGCCATACTTTGGAGTCTTGGCCTGCTTCTCAGCCTTTTCATCATCCTTCCGTTCTTGCCATTCTAAGAACTTGGGTATCCATGCATTGTAGAGAGCGTCAAATCTCCTTTTCTTCCACTCCTAATAGCCTCTTCTGCCTCTCTCTGACGAGTTTTCTCTTGAATCCGATGATCAATTTCAGACCGTGCATCTTCTCTTAACTGCTTTGCAATTCCTCTATGCTCAAAGAAGTGAGAATTGACTTGGCTTGTGCAAATTCGGGTGTTCTTGGTGGTGCATTTGGAAGATTTAGATGGAATTGGTTGAATTCAGGAAGGATCGACCATACTCTCAATTTAGTTTGCTAAACCTAAACCTTTCCTCTTCATTAAAGATCTCTCTGAAAATGGTAATCTCTCTGCTAATTAACCCCTCAAATACCCCATTGTGCCAATTCAATTCCATTTATGGCGCTTAGTTAGCCGTCATGTTACTTTGTTAACTACGCCCATTCAAAGCCATCCGTGTCCCCTTCACTCTATTATCATTACCCTATGAAGACCTATTTTCAACACCTAATTCCCATTAAGACTTTTACCCTCTTTGGAACTGCCATTAAGGGCGTATCTGGTGGGTCACCAAACTTTGATGTTTATCTTTGGGGTCTAATTAACTCTTTATGTTTTATGCATACTAGGCGATAGCAGCACCAGTTGGGAGTCTTCATTGCAAGCTGCTACATGTCTTAGGTGTTAGCTTACATACACCACCTAGTATTACATGTCACACTACATGTAGGATGTTATGTAGCAATAACACCTCTAGCTTGCAAACCATGCGATTCAACACCCACTAGCTTTAGGTGTTAATCTCATCTTAAGCTTACTATTGCTTAAGTATCTTATACAAGTTGCTTATACAAGGTGCTTGGTGTAACAAGGTGCTTATGCAAGGTGCTTGGTGTAACTAATGGTGCTAAGTGGATAGCCACCATATCCCATGCATATTATAAACAGCCACACTTTGATTTGGCGTGTTTATTAAAATGTTAAGTAGCTGAACCAGTTTAGTGTTTTCAAAACACTATATAGACACGTCTAAAGATGGGCAGCTTGGTGGATTGATACGTTACCTAACTTCTTTGAGGTCATGCGTTCGAAAGCTTTTTATTAATTTTTTCACAAGGATGGGCTCCTTCAGAAGGATGACAACGTATTCTTCTAGAATTTTTAAGGTAATTGGGATTCCACTTGCCACTTCAAGCCCGTCTCTGACGAAAATAGTTGAGGGAAGCTGCGGTTCGGCATCGGGTTTCGACTTCGGTCACGGGTAGCCCTCTTAGAGAGTCTCGTTGCCAAGTGTTTGCCGCCGCCTGCGAACGGCCAATAAGTTGGGGTGGCGTTCAATAGGTCTTTGCATGCACTTAGTAGGCATGTGCCTCCCGATATCTCAACTAATTGATCTCGAGGATTGAAAAAGGATGGGTGAGATGTGTTAACCGTTGGTCTTCTCGTCCATAAGGCCCGTTTGGAAGAGATCGAGTTATAATTTACGGAAGAGATCGGTTATAATTTCCACCAGAATTCAGAACTTCCACATTCCATCTCCGCAAAATCCCTTCGTGTTCCAATTGTTGAAGCTATGTTTAAGCGAGGTTATAATGCATATCTAAATCAATGATCGCCCAACCATGTCTACAAATCAGAATCCATGGGTAGACCCGTGAGGAAAAGAAGGCTAAGATGAATATGCAAGAAAACCAGTATTGATTTTTGATAATCATGGAAGAATTGTTGGGTTCAAGGTGTCGAAAGTTAATAAAGGAGATAAAGCACTTAATCCCTAGTTTTTTAGTTTGTGAATTTATTCATGTAAGCCGTCATGATAATCAAGTGGAAGACGTTGTTGCCAAACATGTCAGGCAGACAACAATGCCAATATTATCTGTTGAAAACTTTAACCCAGTCTTTTGTGAGCTTTTGGCAAAAGATCACAATCCTGGCTAATTTCTATAAAATTTTCTCTTTATCAAAAAAAAAAAAGGTGTTGAAAGTGAATTTCATAGTTGTAATTGGATTTATTAGTAACTGTGATGGTGTTATTGATTGGAATTCCCCCATTTCTCCAATTTGACAGGTAGTAGAGATAAGCAGTAGCAACAGTGAGGAACCAAAGCCAAACATGCAAGTTGGTACTGGAGGTGTTGGAGAAGTCAAAGAGGATAGGGTTGTTATGCATTGTATCCTCAACTTCCTCAACTCCAAGGGGATGATGAAGGGTGGGTGGTGTATGCCGTTCATCCTGAGAAAGGCCGATTTGTGATTAATGAAGGTGTGGTGCTTGTAGTGGAGGAGGAGGTGGTTTGTGGTGGTGCTACACAGGGGTTCTATTCTGCACCAGTTCCAGTTGCATGCAAAGCTAAGATTCGGGAAAATTACACTCATGGTCTCCCCAATGATGTGGTAGTCTTCCCCAATATCTTCATGCTGGCACCAGTGATGCGACAGTTGGCAGAGGATACTTATGATATTGCAATCTTCGGACCAGGGGAGATAACTGATTCTAATGAGATTCATGAGGATGTAGTAGTGCCTATGCCTTCTCCCAAGGAGGAGGGCTGCACCAGAAAGGAGTGGAGATAACAAGAAGGTCGTTGGAAGTGGTGTAGGGACCTCTGGGGTTGCACCAGGAGCTTGACCAATATTCAACCATCCCCTTCCAGATGGTAAAGTAAGTATTCCTGTAAATGTTTTTGGCTGAATATTGCATATGTTTCTCATGGATAAACAGTTAATGCTAGTGGTGCTGATTTTGGATTTGATAGTGTTGGTTTTAAAGACAATGATGTTCAATTGAATGTATATGTGCTTCCAGGTTATTGTATTATGCTTGGTTGAGTGGTCTGTTGTGTTTAATTTTGGTTTTGAGCTTGATATGGTGACTATAGTAAATAACAGGGGGAATTTGAAAGGGGGTTATCATGAAGGTTTGAAATTGTTTTATGGGATTAATAGTTTTATCTGGGCATTCATATGAACTACTCCAACTAGTAGCATAGGCAACTTTAAAGTTATAGAGATAGAATAACATATTAGTACAGGAATGCTTGGGAGAGCAATGAAAAATCTTACCAGAAATGCAGTGTGGTAACTGAGAGGAAATTTTGATAGCACACATAGTCCAGGAGTATGATCTTTTAGAAACCAAATTGCAGACTCCCAAGTTATTTATAGCATTCCAATGCAACGGATTACCAAAGAAATTTTGATTATAGGTGTTTAGAAGATTTGCAGAAATAGTTTTGGAGAACCCAATAACTTGCAGAACATGCAAGTCAGAATCTATTCCAGAGAAAGCTAGGGAATTAGTCTTTGAGGGTTTTGGGTGTACTTTTTGGCCACACTTTCAACTTGGCGTGTTTATTTAAATATTGAGTAGTTCAACCAGTCTAGTATTTTCAAAACACTAATCATAAATATCTAAAGATGTGCAGCTTGGTGGATTGGTACGTTATCAAAATCCTTCGAGGTCATGCGTTCGAATATGGGCGAAAGATTTTTATTAACTTTTTAAAAACGAACTTTTTCGCCACACTATAAAACCGGCGTTTCTATAGAACACACACTATGGAAACACATATACTAGCGTGTCCAAAGAAGAACTTTTTGGCTACACTTTCAACTTGGCGTGTCTATATGTCCTACACTATGGACACGCATATACTGGCGTGTCTATAAATCGTACACTATGGACACGCTGGTATAGGCGTGTCCAAAGAAGAACTTTTTGGCCACACTTTGAATTTGGTGTGTCAATCAATCATACACTAGGGACACGCACTTTAAATAGCATGACTAACCTTTTGGACACACCACAACTACCTAATGTGGTCGTAGACTGGTCTATAAACACGCCCAATACCTAATGTGGCCATAGACTGGTCTATAAACACGCCCAATACCTAATGTCGCCATAGACTGGTCTATAAACACACCCAATACCTAATGTGGCCATAGACTGGTCTATAAACACGCTCAATCAAAAATTTGAAGTTAACATGACTAAACGGTTGAAATTTTGACACGCTAGTAGCCCTGGCGTGGCTGAATGCACTTATATGAACACTCCCATTGAACATGGCGTGTCTATAGGGTAGAAGTATACCCTATAGACACGCCAAAACCAAAAAGGCGTAACATGGAAATTTATATCTGGCGTGGTTAAAGGCCGTTTTTGTACTAGTGCCTGGCGCGCTAGGTGTAATTTTCCGTTCCGTCACAGAAGGCGAGGAACAATATCCCAAGTACTGTGTTGAATATGAGCATTAACTTCATCTACCATAAAGTTCCGCCATGAGGGTACTTGAAATCTTGAGAGCACATGTCGGAACTATATCATTGTTGTGAACTTCGCTAGATAGAACTAACGGATAACAACTCGCATTATTTTTTTTATTTTTTTTGGAGATTCCGGATTTGGAACGAGGGTACTGAAGTATTACCCATGGTTGGTGTTGATGGTGGATTTTCAACAAAGGGCAAAACCGTAAAATCATGATGCATGTTTCGACACGGCTTTCAGGCATGCAACGATTCATATTTTACGAAGTCATGATGAATATGTTTTCGAAAAGCCCCACTAGCTGAGCGATTCGATCCCTGGCATTTCATCATGACCTCTATGCAGAATAACATAATTAGGCGGTTATCCGTAGATTGAGAGCTTAACGCCTTCAGGACGTCGGTGATACTCAGTATTCCCTGACTGCAGGAGAGAGACCCACCTCCACATAGAAGAATATTTGGGTAGCGGATGCCTTCAGGACGTCGGTGACACTCACCGTTCCCTGATTATGTGGAGAGACCGTGTATAGATTCAGGCGGTTCTTCGTAGATTTAGAGCACTAACGCCTTCAGGTCGTAAACAACACCGTGACTCCCTGACTATGCACCATTCAGAATAGATGTGATGCTTTAACTGGCTAATATCTTTTATGCAATAGATTAATTCTGTCGCGACATTCACCACTGAATTCCCAGAATAATCTATTATTGCTCCTATTCCATGGTCGAATCCACGGCCTGATCCCATGGAATGGCAATAACAATTGCTCCTATTCCATGTTCTAATTCACGGCCTGATCCCATGGAATGGCAATAACAATTGCTCTGATTCCATGATCGAATCCACGGCTTGATCTCATAGAATGGCAATAAACTACCACATTATCTCATTATTCGATTTCATGATCAATCCACGATTTGATCTCATGAAATGGTGATAGATAAATTTAATTACTCTGAATTTATGGTCGCATCCACGATCCCATAGGATGGTAATGCTTGCTTTATTATTCTGAATTCATAGTCGAATCCACAGCTGATCCTATGAATTAATAATAAACAACTATTCATTTTTATTACTCAGTTTCAT
Organism: Papaver armeniacum; assembly: GCA_023531295.1. Lineage (NCBI taxonomy): Eukaryota > Viridiplantae > Streptophyta > Magnoliopsida > Ranunculales > Papaveraceae > Papaver > Papaver armeniacum. The sequence goes on along the minus strand of JAJJWW010016087.1, from coordinate 22,471 downwards.
GAATTATTCTCCACTGAATTTCATAAATTAGTAATAAATACTCAATAACCGGGCATCTGGATCATCACTGAGTAAGACCCACAAAAATGGTGCAAGTGTATTCGACAATGATGCACGACTAAGCACCCGGATGCACGAACGAGCATCCAAAAAATATGAAACAATGAGGAATCCTAGGCAAAACAGGAGAAAATAATAAATATTAATAAAATTGTAGGATCAGAATATCGCAACATCAATATCTCGCAAGAACAACAAAAGATAACATTGCGAAAGCGTCGCAGAAGAATAATGTAAATGACGCACCGAATGACGACAGCCAGAACATGAGAAAGGTGTGAAGAGTTAGCGAGATTTAGGAGTGTCGCGAAATTATACATTTGTACGCTTGCGATATGTCGCAAGCCATTCCCGAAAATAAAGGACAGCTTAGCTGTCATCCATTATGTAATACCCTATATAAAAAGCCAAACAGGCCTATTGGAGGGAGAGTTCTTTTTGAAGTGTGAGGCAAGCCAATAGGAGAGAAAAAATTTGTAGTGATTTTAATTTCTTTGGCCCTGTTCTACTTTCTCTTGTAAACATTTCAAGAAAATAATCAATAAAATTCATAGTTATTCATCTTCAAATGGCTTAGTTGTGTGAATTCTAGTGAGGGGTGTAGTGTAGGATTTCCTGCAACTATATAATGGCGCTAGAAACAGGGAATTGAGTAAAGATCAACCTTGTGAATTGAAAGAATCAAGATTAACAAGAAAGGAGTTTCATATAATTTTCAACAACTTACTAAGATTGAGAAATGGCTAGAAGAAGGAATGTATCAGAACAACCAACAACTGTTAGAAGAAGCAGGAGATTAGCTGGAGAAAGGAGAAATGAAGTAGGTGAACCCTCAAGAATAAACGCAAGAAATAGTGAAGAAGGTCAAATTCAACCAGTACCAAATAGAGCTATAGATTATGATAGGGTGAGCGTGCATACATGGAGATCAGATTCTATGGAGGAAAGAGAAGAAGAACAACAATTGATAAACAATGGACAAGAAGAGAGAAACCGAGAAGAAACTGGAGAAACAATTCATGGAAATGAAGAAATCGCAGCATTAGAAACGTTGAGGCAAACAATACATGAAGAAAGGCGGTTAGAAGCGGAAGAACGCGCAAATTTAACAAGGCAAAACCATGAGTTAAGAATGGAAAATATGAGGTTGCAAAATAGAAGGTCGAGGAGTAATACAAGGTCAAGATCAAGATCGGTTAGAGAAGAAATAAGGAGAACATTACCTGTAGAAAATGTTAATGAAGAAAATCTAGAAAGAGAACCAAATTTCGGTGAAGGATGATGCGAAAGAAGAGAAATGATAGAAGATCATTATATCCCACGTCCTGAAATTCTACAGAATGGCCAAAATGATGGAAATCAAGGAAATAAGCAGCATCAAGGGCAGAATAATCTAGTTGGTGAAGAAAATCAGGTAGAAGAAAGAAGAGTACTGCGTGGGAGAGAAACACGGAGGAGACAAAAGGAGATTGAAGATGAAATTGAAAAACATTATATTGAACAAGCACGTCTAGCTTGCGAAAGGGAAAGATTAAGAGCATAAATGGAAGAACGGGAATTGGAAGAAGAAATTCGGCAGAACAATCATGACAATCGAGAAAGAAGGCGAGAACAAAATCGCAACAATGGAAATATCAATGAAGAATATGAAAGAATACAAAGGAGAACTGATAGACAACCAAGAAGAGAAAATGATAGATATAACGGTGTGCGGATTCGTGAAGGAGAAGGTAGCAGGGGAAGAAGAGAAGAGAATGACGAACAAGAAAATCAAAGCAGACATGAACGCAGGAGGAGAGAGGCAGAACTAAAAAGACCAGTAGATTCAAATTCTGATGCAAATGAACAAATCTTGAGAGAATTGGCGAAAATGAGAGGAATGTTGAACAGTAGAAGGGGAGGAGGAAGAAGACAGTTGGATGAGGCCATCGAAGAGGCTGCGAAAACTCCTTTTACACTAGATGTGCAGCTAGGAGGAATACCCCCAAAGTGCAATCTACCTGCGTTAACCATCGTTTTTGATGGAACTATTGGGCAATACAACACATTAAAGCTTATGTGAGATGTATGTTACAATGGGAAAATCATGATGCCATATTGTGCAAATACTTTGCATCGAGTTTGACTGGAGAAGCATTGAAATGGTTTGAGGGTTTACCAAGAAACACAATCACGTCATTCAACCATTTACAAGCTATATTCTTAGGGGCATATATAAGTAACAACTCCTCGCGACCTGGTATTGAAGATGTATTTGGACTAAAACAAAGAGTTGGCGAAAGTTTGAAACATTTAACTGTGAGATGGAAGACAATGTGCAAAAAATGGTCGGACGGGTGGATGAAAGATATCTCATTCTATCATTCATAAATGCTATTTTCGCAACCAATTTGTTATATATTCAAATTTTTAGAGTCAAGAATACAATCACAATGACTGAGTTGCGAGAACTTCAGGAGGAATATATTGCTCTAGAGGAAAGGCAAAATGAGATGGAATCATACCCAGTTGCGAATACAAGTTCAAGTGTTGCGAATGCAAGTTTATTACCCAAATTGATAAGCACAGTAGTGAGCACTTCGCAAGGGCAACAAGAAAGGATGATAGATGATGGAAAACCAAAGTTAGTAGCCATGGGAAGTCGTGATCAGGAAGAATTTTAAAGAGAAAGGAACTACTAAAACCGTGGTGGAAATAACAAGATTCAAAGACTTGATCATCCGCAAGAAACTTATGGAGGTCGAAGACATAATTATCATGGAGGGCAGCGAAGTCACAGAGTAGTATGGGAAGAAATCAAAATGCCGCCACTAAATACTAGTGTGGAAAAAATATGTGAAGCTATACTCTTGATGGAAAACATACCTGCACCATGGAACATGGGAAGTGAACCGCCACTAGGTGATAGAAGTCATGAATTTTGTTCTTACCACCTCTTTCATGGACACCTAACAAATGACTGCAGAAATATAAAAAGAATCATCCTTAGAATGATTGACCAAGGAAAGTTGAATCACTTCCTAAAAGGTGAAGAGAAAGCTCAACCGTTACCACCACCACCAGAAATGCACAGGACAAACTCAGCAAAAGGGAAAGAAACATTTGTAATAGAAGTTGGAGCGAAGGCCAAAAATTTGTTTTGTAACTCCATTGTACATTCGTACAAAACAATTGAAGATTTTCATGATAATGTTCTCAAAGAGGGTTTTTGCAAGAGATGCCGATAATAAAGAAGTAATGAACATCGCGAATACTTCGCCATTAAAGGAATGGCAAATGCAGATTATTTCTTTCGCTGCAGAAGAGGTACCGGAAGGCATGGAGATGCATGATATCCCATTGGTTGTAAGATTGGAAATTAATCCAAAACCTGTTGACGATGAAGATGATGAAGCAGAAAATTCCTGGGCGATCAATAGAATCTTAATTGATATTGGAAGCTCAGTAAACATCCTTTTTTACCATACTTACAAGACAATGGGAGGGAAGGATGAAGATTTGATACCTTCAACATATAAGATATATGGTTTCAATGGTACAGCTAACAAACCTAAAGGAGAAGTTCATATGAGAATACCATTGCAAGGATTATCAACTAAAATCTTGTTATGTATAGTCGATGTGGAATCCCCTTATAATGCATTGATCGGGCGAACATGGTTGCATGAGATTCTAGGTGTAGCATCAACTTATCACCAGTGCATTAAATTTTCTCATCCCAGTGGTGTTGGAATTATAAAGGGAGACTGGATTGAAGGACAAAAATGTTATGAAGTTGATGTTGAGAGTTTCGAGGAAAGAGCTGCGAAAAGGAGGAGATGGAAGCAAAATATAAAAGAAGAACAAAGAAGAGAAAGGTTGATGGTGGATGCCGTAGAGACAAGAGATCAAGATACATTGCGAAGCAAATGCATAAAGACAATTGGAAATTATGATGGAAAGGAATTATTAAGAAATTTGAATGATGCAGAGGCAAAGAGCAGCAGGAGCAAGAGGTGTAAGAAGTAAATAGTTGATATTACGTTTGCGAAAAAAAAATAATCAAAAAGTACAAGGAATATGACGATCAAAGAGGGAGTATGCGAAAATCTCGTGAGACAGAATATATGGAAATCTGGTCAAAGAAGTGTAGAGAAATTCCAAAAATGAGAAGAAATAATTTCAATAAAGCAAAGCTATGTGATAACTTCGCAGAAACAATGAAAAGAAATAATCAAAAACGAGTGATCTATACGAATGGGACGAACCTTTATGGCGTACACCCTAGTTCGCGAATGATATTTCGCAAGAGGCAAATGTAAGACCTAAAGTGCGTCATATAGGGGGGTATCTCTTGACATGACTCAGGGAAAGGGTTACACCGCTCCTGGAACCTGGGTCATGGAAATTTGGGGTCAATAAAGCCCATCCGGGGGAGATACCTTGGATTTCCAACTATATATATAAGGTTATACCCTCGGTTGGACGACCGAGGGTCTCTCCCAAGAGCCGGGCAGTGTATGACCAAGGCGACGAGGTACATGGTTGAGCCAAGAGTGCCTGGGCATTTGAAGTGTCTCGGCCATTCTTGGCAAGTCTTGGCACATGCCGCACTCTACCCGAAGAAAACTCCACTTAGGGTGCGCCTCGTAACCATAAACCCTATAGGTATAAGGGATAAGAGGTCAGAAACAACTGGTTGTTGTTAAGACCGGATGGGAGGAGCTAGTCTTGTATGGCGATGTACGCCTCCTTGAAGGGGCAACCAGGGAGATGATAAGGGCGACACCTCCATTAGGGAGCCGATAAGTGTCTTAAGACGCAAATGTCACGAGGCTTTATTTTCGCAAGAAAATTTAGGCTTGTCATATTTGTGCGATGATCCTGAAGAGGCAATAATACTAACGCGAAGGTAAGACGAGATCAATGGGTTTTTACATGAAAGTGTAAAGACGTCCTGCGATTTCGTCGCAAGACGACAATGTCATGGGGCTGTAAATTCGCAAGAACTTATAGGCCTATCATATTGTCGCAATAAAAACATCCTGCAGAGGTAATAATACTAAGCAAATGATAAGGCAAGATCAATGGGTCTTTACATGAAAATGTATAGATGTCCTGCGATTTTGTCGCAACGATGAGGGGTGGTACAATAAGACCTTTAACTAGGAATGCAAAATAAGACCACACAATAAAATAAGTAAGCAAATGCGCTTGCAAAAATGGTTATATACAAACAAGTTTACAAGTTTGTGAATATATATGTGGAAAAATTTACTTGCGAAGATATGGCAACAACAATTGCGAAATAGAGGCATATTATTACTTAGAGACTATTGATTCAATCTCTCATTTGAAAATAAATAACAGAGGCAAATATGGGAATGAATTGGACAAAATTTTGTTATTTACTTTCATATGATAGATTTACGCATTGCAAGGAAGAATTGCTTGTCTAAAATAATTGCTTGTCTAATATGTACAAACAAGAGAAACAAAAGTAGAATTTATATCTGAAGATCCAAGAAGTTTACAATAAGGGATTACAAAAATAAAAGATTAAAAGAATACATATACAGATATTGCAAGAAGTAAAAGAAGAGAATGAAATTATTTCTTTGTTGATTCTTCTTCTTCGCCAGATCCTTCAATTTCGTCATCCTCGTCAGACTTCTCTTCTTCACTAATGTCGCTATCAGAGACATCCAAAGAAGATATATTCTCAGGAATCTCTTCAAGGAGACAAGGATATGAAGAATGAGGGATATTGTGGTCATCGCAGACCGTCCTAATAGTATGATTGCGAAAGCGGACAACGTCATTATTGAAATTCGCTATAGTAGTTTGTAACTGCTTCTTCAACTGGGAATATTTATCATTGCGAAGAGAGAAGTCCTTTGCAAGTTGTGCTTTCTCAGATTCAAGTTCTTTAATTCTTGTCTGGAATCTCTTCTCAGCTTCTGCAAACATGAGACAATGAATTAATAATTTAATAGAAATGTTACAAAAAAGAAGCGGTAAATTAAAAAAGAACAATAAACAACCTTCTCTGTCAGAAATCATATCTTTAACCAAGGCAGTATGCTCGGCGTGAAGACTAACATCAACACCTAAGTTATTTCTGGCATTATCTAGAACCTTCGCAGCCCAAGAGAATTCATCATCATTATTTATGATAAGAAGAGAACGGATTTGATTTTCTCGTTCATTAAGTATGGCATTCTAACGAAGAGATTCATCCCGCTCAATTTGGACTTCAAGGAGGGTTTTTTGGAATTTCGCTAACGCTTGGGCACCTTGATTAGCAATACGATCTTTATCATCTATGAGGCTGCTAATTTTCTTCCTTAAAATATTGATTTTCTCATGGGAATCAAGATACAAACGTTTAAATCGGTTGGCTAAACCTAAACTAGATCTATGTTCAATTTCTAAGAGATTATATTTTGTTTGAAGTTCATTTAAGGAAAGAGAATTAGTCTTGTTTGATGAATTACTTAAAGATTCATTGAGATGAGAAAGAAGAGCATCATTTTCCATAGGCTCAGGAAATGAATGGAGAAGGATGGCTTCGTCAGAAAGATTATAAATGTCTGCGAAAATAATAAGTCAGGCAAAGAAAAATAAATGACAAAATAAAAAATAAAGAATAAGAGAAGAAGTTTATACCATAAAGTTGCTGATTAGCACTGCGAAGGGTAGATATCTTATTCTTCTGGGTAGAAGATTCGGTTTCAAGTTGTTGAATTCTTTCGCGAAGAGCGGTAGATTCATTTTCATCCTTCTCGCGAAGTTTCGCAGCTTCAATTTCTAATTCTTCGTTCTTTTTACAAAGTTGAAGATTCTTTTTCAATTGAGTGTTGCATCTCTTCTCAAGGTCTGAGGCAACATCAAAGGAAGCCCTTCCAGACTGAAAAGAAAGATAAGGAAACTATTAATAAACCAAGTAAGATTAAAATTTATGAAGGAACAAAGAAATAAAAACATACCAAGGCATTGAGGGCTTTCAAGAAACTAGAGTTCAATGACCTGGAAATACCTTGAAGAGACTTATTACCCTCCAGCAAATAAGCATCGCAGACATTTGCGAGAGCTTCGCATGTACCAGAAAGGCGATCATTCCCAAGTCCTTGCATAGAATCCGAGAAGATACTAGACAAGAATGTCATTGGAGATTCAATTGGATTATTTTCCTTCGCGGTGGAATCATCTTCATCCCCATCAGAACTCTCGCTGGAAGAAAGAACTTTCCGTTTTTTAGAAAGGGGAGCAATAGGTTTCTCCACGCGAAGAGAACCTTTACCCTTTCTTCTGGTTCTCGAAGCTTCGGGAGCTTCTTCTTGTTCAACTACCTCAACACCAACCTACACACACGAATGAAGATAAGAAATAGAGGCAACAATATTGTTCAAAATAACAAGATAAAATATTTCTTACTTCATCCGTGATTGAACGAAGTATCGCCAAAGTATTTGGCTTTGGATTCCTTTGGTAACTTCTTCTCAATTTGTTAATCTGGAGATTTCGCAAGATCAGTAGATAATCAAGGAAATAAAATTCGCAAAGTCGGCGAAAAGTAGAAAACACACCTCTTTTGCCTTCCCGGGCCAGTTAAAAACCCAAGGTTGGTAATTGGCAAGATTCGCAGGGAGAACATGGGAACCTGCAATGTAAGACCCATTCAGGAATAACGGAAAAACACACCACTTATCATCTTTGGAATGACGAGGAGCATTATTCTTGCCGGAGTGCCAATCAATATCATGCATGAGCAGCTTGTCACTGGGAACATTATCTTTTCTCTTCAACCGCGCACCCCAGCGAGATTTATCATTCTTCATGTTAATCACATCATAGTTCTCAAAGAAGCTTTCTGCTGTATATCTCTCAGCGATTATTTCTAAATTCGCAAATTGCGGATCTCTGATTGTATCAGAATATAAAGACCCCTTACCAGTACCTCGATTGGCGAACTCAAGCATTAAGCGGATACAATCTCCACTTAACTGATAGACGGCTCGCGAAAACTTTTCATGAGAAAGAATTTCATAAAACAAAGGTAATTCTGGACTCGTATAAAGGAATGGGAAGACCCATGAGGATTTGACCTAGCGAGATTATGATCTTTTTGATCATCACACCGGTGATCGAAAACAAATTCACAGAAAGAATAGATGAAGATTCTTGATCAGGAATGGTAGACAATGTGAAACCCTTCTCTTGTAAAATCTTTTGAGTATCACTCAAAAGAGTTTCATATTTACGACCTGTTGGTGCCATTTGGTGAATATGGGAATGAATAGAAAGTTAAAGAACAAAAGAAAGGAGAAAAAGCAGATTTACAGTAGCAGAAGCAGAAATTACGGAGAAAATTTCAAAGAAAATTGCAGAGAAAATTTCAGGAAGAAAGTAAAAAAGAAGAAGAAGAGGGGAAGAAGAGTATATATATAGAAATTTTCTCGAAAAGATAAACGCATTTAATGCGAGAAGAGACGTGAACGGATGAGAATTAACGGTTGAAAGAGACGTGTCAAGAAATGGGTGGAAGAAGAAACACGTATAAAGGGTTCTGTATAAAAGTACGAGATTGTATCAAAACAGATAAAGATGAATAGTTGCGGCAATTCAAACAATATTGATTCTCATGACATTCTCTTCTTCGCAGAGAAGACATGAGAAGAGGCAAGATGTAGGATCAGAATATCGCAACATCAATATCTCACGAGAACAACAAAAGATAACATTGCGAAAGCGTCGCAGAAGAATAATGTAAATGACGCACCGAATGACGACAAGAACATGAGAAAGGTGTGAAGAGTTAGCGAGATTTAGGAGTGTCGCGAAATTATACATTTGTACACTTGCGATATGTCGCAAGCATTCCTGAAATAAAGGACAGCTTTAGTCATCATCCATTATGTAATACCCTATATAAAAAAGCCAAACATGCCTATTGGAGGGAGAGTTCTTTTGAAGTGTGAGGCAAGCCAATAGGAGAGAAAAAAATTTGTAGTGATTGTAATTTCTTTGGCCCTGTTCTACTTTATCTTGTAAACATTTCAAGAAAATAATCAATAAAATTCATAGTTATTCATCTTTAAATGGCTTAGTTGTGTGAATTCTAGTGAGGGGTGTAGTGTAGATTTCTGTAACTACAAAAATAATAAGAGGCGCCAGGTCGGCCCACCTTACCGCCGGCCATACCCTAGCCATGGTCGGTCCGTGCCTCTTCCATTATTTTCCTTATTTTTTGTTATTTCATGAACTCATGAAAACTCCTTGGTTTAGCAACTTTCCTTGTTGTAGATGGGGAAAAACGATTTGCTGGTTTTTACGGAATTGAAGAGTCGACCGTGTGGAGACTCTTTGAACCGAGCGAAATATTGAACCTCACACAGATGCACAGCAAGGAGGGAGTGCTTTAAGTTCGAGAGATCAATCTGTAAGACTCCGGCCTAAACCAAGAACAATGGTCGTTTTAGAGTCAATTCGGTCACATGAGAGGATGGGTTGATCTGTAGGAGGGCAGCTGAGAAATGCGTGAGATCAATGGTGATCTGTGATTGTAGGTGTGTTGTGAATTCAGCGTAAGAATACTCTGAATGATTGAATTTTTCTCAATTGAGAGTGAATGCTCAGACGATGAGTTCGTGTAGCCGAAAGATTGTTTGTATGAACTTGCCGAGAATTCTTTTATACAAATGTTCGAGTGTTCGAATATTGTCCTTTCAATCAGGATTTAGAGACATTTTATAATGTCGGAGTTGAAAACACCATGATCCCATGAAGTGTGACAGTTTGCTGGAATCAGAGAGTGGGGAAGTGGGAAATCATGTTAAAACCAGTTGCTCATCGTGCGGAGACTTGGTTAATTTTCCACCTACTACTTTGCTGACTTTTCCAACTGATTGCACGACTTGCTCACATTCTCATTGTGGGTGAACACACGTGCCGTAGACCGCCAGACCAAAACCCTAGTTAATATCCCCCCTTGTGACACGATTGAATCTCGTGATTGTGGAGTCAGTTGCTGACTTTGTGGGACGATGAGTCCATGTATTGTTGAATTGAACATGTTTTGCAAATGTTCTGAAATTCATGAATCAAATATGTCTGTTGAGATGAGGTATTATTATGTTGATTACCTAAGACGAGCAAACTGTGTTGCTGAATTGTCGAATAATATTGATAGTTGAACCAATATTCTTGAATCTGAGCAAATATTGCTGGTTCGAGCAAATATTGCTAGTCTGAGGAATATTGTAAGTTTGAGCAAATATTTTCGGTGTGAGCGAATGTTGCTCATTTGATGAATTGCTGGTAGCAGGACCAAACAAAATATTAATTTAAGATACCGATCATTGGCCGAGTAAAATAAATAAAAATGTTGATCATGGAATCAACATAAAATTATCAGAGTATTTGAATCTGCTCAGAATCATGTTTCGGCAGAGCTCTGGATTCTAAACCCTAATTTTACTGAAGTGATGATTTATTGCAAATCAATTTGCAGAGTGAAGCAGGGACCGGCTACATGGGATGACGAGTCCACCATGTACGCCCAGATGCTCGAATGAGCAAAATACCAAAGTCTCTTAAGGACCAGTTGGTGAAAGAATGATTAAATGCTGGTTTAATCATTTATTGAAATAATGCTCGTGTGAGCGATAAATAATAAAACCTAGCCATAAAGAGATGAGGAACCGATCAGGAGGTCATGATACCGGCTCTTGGTGGCCATGGGACCAATGGATGGTTGTTCAAGCAAACTCTTAATTGTTTGGAAGAAGTTTGAACCTAATATGAGCAATTGAGCAAATTAGGTTAAAATCATTAAAACATATGGGACCGGATGTTTGCAGGCCTTAGAGCCACCCTTGGTCGGTCAAGGGGATGTGCTCGTGTCACCATAGTGTCCGTGTCTCAGTCCTGAGAGTTTCAGTATTTTCCGATGTGCATTTGAGCAACATTCTGAGAAAATATGCAGAATCCATGGTTTAGTCAAGCTAGGAAAATACATGAGATGATGAAAAATGATAAATAAAACAGGAAGTGCAAGGTGTGGACTGACTACGGCTAGGGCATGGCCTACCTGGCTGACAAGCACGGTCCCACACTTTCCCAGTTTTATGTAATTTTATGTACTTTCTCTGATTTGAGGGAAATTCCATGAAACTGGAGAGTTTTATGAAATTAGGGAACTTCCATGAGATGAGGGAGATAAAATAATAATAATAAAATAGGGAATGATGGAGTGTGGGACCGACAATGGCCAAGGCATGGCCGGCCGGCCAACGAGCACGGTCACAGGGCACTCTTCCCAATTTTATGTAATTTTTTATGATTTTAGGGAATTTTCATAAAATCAAAGAGATTTGTTGAAACCAAGGTATTTTGTTGAAATCAGGGAGTTTTCATGGAATTAGGAAAACAAAACAACAAACAATAATAAAATAATAGGGTGTGGGACTGGCTAGGGCATGGCCGGCCGGCTAGAGCCCGGTCCCACGAGTTTTCCTAATTTTATAATATTTTTCATGATTTTAGAGAAAATTCATAAAATTAGGGAATTTTCATGGTTTTAGGGAAAATTCATGAAATCAGGGAATTTTCATAATTTGAGAGAAAATAATAATATAATGGGGACGTGAGGTGTGGGACCGAGCACCAGCCTGCCGGCTGGTGCTCGGTCCCGCGACACCTTTCCCTAATATTATTATTTCTTTGATAAAATCATGAGATTAGAGAATTTCCTTGAAACGAAGGAGATTTGCTCGAACGAGAGAATTTTCACGAGATCAGGGAAATATAATAAAATATGACAAAATATAAAATTGGGCGCGGGACAGGTCACGGCATGACCGGCCAGCTGATGAGCCCAGTCCCCTGGCGCCTTTGCTAATATTTTACTATTATTATTTTTCCTTCCTATTTTGAATAGGTTCATCGTTCATTCATATTTTGAAATGCTCGTTTGCGCATTCAAATGCTGGTCTGTGCATTATTGCTAATTACACTTGCACCATTTTAGTCAGGGCTTATTCGATGCTCAGATGCCTGTTTCGTTGAATATTTATCACCAACCCGTGGAATTTTCCCGAGAAGAACCACGAATTGAAGTGACGAAATATAACGAAGAATCGTATAATATTTCTGGATATTCAAGCGATTAGAGATAATTAACTGATGGCTCTATACTAGCAGTGGCTTCCTATCTAGAGCATTAATTATCTCGAGGTTGAGAAATATGAACTTGCCGGAGTGTCACATTCTCTTGTACAATGGGAAAACCTGGTTGCATCCCGAAAACGTTATTGCTCTATACTAGCGTACATGATGTCTAGGAGCCGTCCAATCTTGTGATTCTATACAATATGAGATGTGCCGTGGTCTCAGCTGGGAGACTACACATCTACATCTTCTCTGAGAGACTTTCTCGATCAGAAGTTTTATGGCATGAGCTTTCATGCTTAGAGACATGAGTCTCAAAACTCATCTGATTGCCGGATCCGGAGTAATACTGAAATTGCTCAGTATTTATGAGATGTACCGTGGCCTCAGCTGGGAGACTACATATCTACATATACTCTGAGAGACATCCTTCTCAGTCAGAGATTTATGGCATGAGCTTTCATGCTTTAATGAGAGACATGGGCCTCAATACTCATCCGATTGCCGGATCTGGAGTATAGTTTTACAATTTTACCCTTTGTCGAAATTCCACCATATACATTAAGTCCTCGCTTAGTGAGGAACAGTCATGTTCCTCACCATCATTGAATGGTGATTTTCCAGGTACAAACAGAAATAAGTAATTGAACTTAGTCATAAGATAAGACATTACTGGATTTCGACTGAATGAGCAAACCACGGTTTGAGCGGAAACCCAAGTAGCATAATAGAGCATCATCCAGTGAGCATAAATTGGTGTAGAACCGCTGATTCGATGGTGGAACCTTGGTCGATTTAGGATTCAAGTGCCGAGCCCGAAAAGAAATCCTTGTTTAAGGAATAAACGCTCGTTCTTTCATTAGTTTAAGGAACAAATAAAATAGACCCGAGTCTAATGATAAAAATTTTGTCTATGAGCTTTCAAGAAAACAAAATTTTATTTATTAAATACGTGAGATTTCAGAAAGTGGAATAAACTCTCGTTTCAAAGGTGGATGCTCGTACAAGAGATTTTTTTTTTTTTTTTTGAACAGACGTGCTTCTGTTAGTAATAAAATTTTGTTTATGAGCTTTCATGAAATTTTTTTTATCTTAGAGCTTTAAATCTTTTGAAAATATACTCGCTTCAAAGAAAGATGCTTGTAAAGAGGGAGCAAAAATCTATAGATATTTACGTGAGTTCACGTTAAATATATATATTTAGTAAAATCTATGTTTTGATTTTGAACAACTGTTGAAAGTATACAATCATACATGGTGAAATAATGTTTGTATGTGAGTTTTCACAATTGTAGAATGGACGTCCCATTCAATTTTGAAAACCAAAGGGAATGTTCACATAGTAAAAATTTCCGTAGGTTGTTCACGGTTTTATGAAAATCAAGTCATGATTTTGAATAATGAATTTTGTTCGTCTTTGCAGGTTTGAAGGAGCGAACGAATTCTCGAGATTGTAATCACTACAGCTATTGAAATTGTAAATATGTAAGAGTTGGATGGTTACCAATTTTGTAGACTCTATTGTGAGCACATTTATTCCATGATTCATTGATCTGTCGAAGCCTGCGCTTTGTATGAACGATGTGCTGAAGTAGCCACTTTGCGAGAATGACTGACTCCCATGATGATACTTCCAAAGATGGTGTTTCCAGAGATAACATATCTACAGACGAAACTTTAAGAAATGGTACTTTTGGAACCTCTGGGTGATGGTGACAGATCCTTCATACTGAGTTGTACTCCTGGTTATTTCATTAGCTTTACCATAGGATGATCGTGTAGTGAGATCCTGGATCAATGTAGACTCCACGGAAATGGAAGAAAGTCTACGGGAGCGGAGAACCCAGAAGTAAGGACTACATGATGTTAGCAAATGACGTGTAGTCCCTAGCCATTTCTTTGGTGAGTTGTTAGCGCTCCTTGTGTCATGACTTTGCCCGTGCAATTAGGATCATGAGACCAAGGTTTGTTATTTCTTTTCTCGACTTTTCTCCATCGATTGACGGTCTTCAACTTGTTCCTGGCAAACAACTCATGAATCCAAGAATCATGAAGAAGTCGATGTAAGTATCCTTTTTCGTGCAGGTGATCGTGGCATCTCCTTGAATGAAATAATAATAATTATTATTGATGAATCCTGGAAGAAATCATTGTACATAAGCATCATGTTGATGAAGCATGCTCTTCTTTGGGATATGGGAATATGGAGAATTCCCAACCGAATGGAGATAATGCGGCGCTGTTAATGGAGATTTTCGGCATTGCCGGAGCCTTCAAATGATTTAGAGACTCCCAGTAAGTATATCTCCTGTAATCTCTTCATAGAAGTATGAAATTGATGATTTGTGAATGAATGAATGAGAATCGATGTGAGTATACGAGTAATTTTGCTGAAATACGTCACCAGAAAATTTCAGATTTCAGCATTTTAGCAAAAACGTCGTAGAATCTTCGTTCAAAGTCAGATTTTCGCGATATGCATATGTATCTTCAAGCCCAGAAAATATCCAAGCTTTAGCAAAGAATATTTTTGAGTTTTGAGCATGTTTATGGCCTAAAAAAGGCGAAACAAGAAACTTCCGTGAGACTTTCGAACTTTTTCGATTGTATGTTGTCCAATGTTTCAGCCACATATCCTTGCTCATTTCTTCAATTGCTTGAATTTCGGATATGTTGTAGAGGACAATCATACGAATAGAATGGTATATGACCCATCCCTAGATTCTTCACCAATTGCTCCCACTGCTTCTGGTTTGTACAGACAGATGTGTAAAATCATCTCAGACGATCTTGCTGTAAAACACTCATGTTGTGCTTTTAGACCATTCGCTTGTGTCTTGAACGGTTGTTGAAGGATTTAATGTCATTGATTCATTCGAGATCAGGACCCTTTGATTGATGCATGAGCATGGTGCTTGCAGTGCCATCTTGTTTCACAATGTAGAAACATCACTTCGGAAACCCTGGTCACGGGACCATAACTGAGGTTGCTCTCAAGATGTAATTAACATGGTGGCATATCCCGGTGGTAGCATTCCTTTTGCGATGATTTTACTAGCACTGAGAGCCCTAACCACGAGTGTTGGACTGTGAAATTGATCGTCATGATCAGTGGACCGTCGGGTCCCAAAAGATTTTGTTAAATCTCTCCCTTTCATTTTCCCTTCTTCTCTCGGCAGACCTAGATAGAGGATCCGGTAGAAAAATTGATGTAAAGACCCATCTGGTCGAAGTTGGAGGTACCTTTGATGAAGGACTTAGCGAAAAGACCTGGTGGACACCGATCGACCGGGAAGTTATGAATCCCGTCTAAGAATTGTTGCTTGCATGTTGTATGCTCAGGAAGCTGTAGGAACCTCATACGACGTCGGAATCTGATGCTTGACCCTAATTTTTGAATCTAAGACAACTGAGTTTTCACATGAGAAAAGAATCACTCAATTCGGAGTTGTAGAGGTCAGCCAACGAAGCGTGCACATTTGTGATTTGTAATCCCGTACAGAATTTTCAGACTCCATAAACCTGGCTGTAAAGGCCATATCTTTCAGCTCGTATGTCCGATTAATGCGCCCTTTTGGTATGTTGTAGAAGATACATAGAAGAACATCTTTCGTTGAGGAAGAATTGTCCTATTCCTCACCTATTGGTACATCTTTTGCAAAACCCATGGCCTGAAGTGTGTTGTATCTCATTTGTAGAGGTGATGAGAACATCTTGTAGAAGACTTTGGATTATGCTCACCACCATGCCAGCTTTGGGAAGACTTTTATGTGAGCATGTTATCGTCTACACATCTTGATATGAATCATTGGTTCTTAAAAAGTCCGCTTCATGTAACACTTCGAGAATGATTAGTTGATGAATCCCTAAGGGTGTTGCTCCTGAGACCATTGTTGGTGTTGAGACCATGAATAATTACGAACCAGAGATCCTTGTCGATGCTGAAATCATGGATGGTGTTCCTCTAAAGATTATTGTTGATGCTGATACCATGGTTGAAGTTTCTCTAAAGACTGAAAAGACTAGAACCATGATTATAGATATAATCTTTGCTCCTTCATCCAGTGAGCCTTTTACATTCACGAACTAGTTGATGAGTTGAGCGTCGCTAAGATGAAGGTGTACCGAGAGTTCAACCAATGCCCCGAAAGCATAACTTTACCAGAACTGGCTTTGTCATGAGTCAATGTTGTTGCGGTAGATAGCATCGCCAGCTTTTCATACTGGATGTGATTAGTGAATAGAGAACGTTCCTCAATCATGCAGAGGCTTGTGATGCAGAGAAATCCCGTTGATGAAGTTTCATGGAATCACCTCAGGTTGCCCAGTGTATGTTGAAGGAGTTAGTGCCATCCATGTATGAATGATGTTGCATATGCTTCAGAAGTCTTATCATGGGATAATGAAGACTTATCGATTGTAATTTAGTTACACTATGATCGTGCTGGTATTGAATCAATGTGTCATCGTCGAGATATTTGTGTTGTACTCTTTGATTGGGAGTACAATTGGATGGCTTCTTAGATGCTTGAGCGTTGAAGAGTATATTCCTTAAGCATCGAATGTCTTAGGGGTTTGATCATCTCTACCCTGGAGTATCTTCTGATTCAAAGATCCCTTTCATTGCGGTAGTGGGATTCGACACTTGTGCAGACATCAGAGCTTTCTGATTTTGTCAAACACATGGACTTGCAGGAGAAACGCCCAAAGTGTTCTTTGCCATGTTTGGACATCAGTAATGGATGTTTCATTGTTTGATTCGGAGAAATGTCAGATTCAACCACTTGGTAAAATACTAATGCGGTGAAGCTACCATTCATAACGCCTTGTAGAGTTGCTAGCATAATTAAGTCCCCATGCTAGGATAGCATGCGGGAAATAAATGACATATACATGGAATGAAACTTTCCTGAGTGCGGAACCTCTTGATGAATGTCTATGCATCTTTTGCAGGTTCTTGCTTCAACCTCGTTAAATTTTAAAATTCCTCAATGACCAAAGATCCAATTACCCGTTTTACGATCAAGAGTGTTGTTCAACATATCAGTTAGTGAGCCGGTTTGAGACTCACTTGGTGCTTGAGTCTCATCATAATCACCATCACCTTGATAAGCACGGGTTCAGGGCGCAAGGGAACACGATACAAATCTTGAAACACGTGTTGTTGATATTCTTGAGGAGTTTACTGCTGGAATGAGGTTAAGGCAATTGGGGTATACAGAGTCGATTGCCTAATTACTTCCATATTCACACCACCACCTGGAGTCATTATGTCAGCTGGCATATGACTAAACATATGTGCAGGAGTTGTAGCCAAGCCAATATTTTCTTCACCACCACGTAATACTTGACTATCTAACACTATATTTGGAGTATAACTTTCTGGTAACTCCTGCATAGAACGACGTCTCAATCTTCTATCACTTCCACGACTGCGTGACTTCCAGCTTGGACTCATTCCTCCAGCATTGGGACTCAAACGAGTCATTCCTCTACCACTGGTACTCATTCCTCTAACAACAATATTGGGCTTGAAAATAGTGTTATACCAAGATAGGTAGTCATTTCTGTTCATTGGCTCATGGATCAATTGATCAGCTTCTTGCCAATGATGACCTTCCCTTATCAACTTGAAGTAATTCTCTTCTGAAACATCTGAACTGGGATAAGGGTTGACGACTATCACTGATCTTCTTTGCAACCGAAGAAGTTGTCTTTCACCATAATACCAAACACCTTTTTTAGAAACAGGGATGTATAATACCATCCTTATAAGGCTTAGCTGTAACATTCTCTGAGTAGTTCTTCTTCGAACTCAGGTATTGCTTCATACGGCTGGGAGATAAGGTTAAGGCTTGTTCTACACAACTGCTGAATCTTATGAACAATAACAGCATGTTGACCATCTTCAATTGTGCAGGTGACCAATTCTCGGAATCATACTTCCGTATGATCGGAAATACATTGGTATGATTTTTAAGAGAAGGTTCCGAAACACGGAAATATGTATACCACCAATACTGAAAATAATAACATTACTGGTTACTAAATTTTCCATGTGAAAATGACAAATAAATACATAGCGTGAAAAATATTGGTTCTTACCTCCAGAACTCCCCCAAAAGCATTAAAACTATCTTTGACCCATGTTGAGCAATCACCGAGGGCCATGTAAATCTATGATAAAACCGTAGACCCCCAATCATATGTTGGTGCTTGCTCTAAATCTTCTAATGCTTCGAGAAACTCAATTAACACCACTGAGCTAGCATTTGGAAATAGACATTGGCCTAGTATCCACAATACAAACAGACGTTCGAGCTCCTCATAATGGTCGGGGAACAAATATTCGTTACCAGCTACCCTGTTTTCATTCATTTTCCTAGCATAACGTATAATAAATGCTTTCAACCCAGCCACTTTAACCCTTGCGCTTTTAATTGTCTATATGAAACATTTCCTTCTACATCACTTGAATATAAGGAAAGTCTTTGTTTCCATTTTTCTTATGATATCCAATTTAGTTTGTTAAATGGAAGTAAGTTTCCAAAGACATGGAATTCCGTTAACATGTACAAATCTATCTGTAACTCCTATTAACAATAATTATTCATAATTAGAATTTGTTGATTTTATAAAACAAAACACATAATCTAAAAATTAAATTACTAGAAAAACCGACTTACCGCATTCAAAGTCCTTGAAAAAGAACGTGTTTGTAGTCTTCCACCATCGTTCTAATATAACTTGAACTCCTTGAGTCCCGTGGTTTCTAGGTTGTATTTGATATAGATGTCGCCAAGAATATCTTCTAACTCTCTCTTGAACAACAGGGGGAAGTAATTGAAAATTGTATGTAACTCAGTCCATCCACCTCTTAGAGTTACCGAACTAGCTCGCTCCTCATGGTCGATAAGTGATTAGATAACATACCTTCACCGCTACTTGTCCGACATTACCAAACTCATAATTTGTATCCACTAAAAACTTATTCCTCTAGTCAGGGTACTAGTACATTTTTGGCTTTTCTATTTCTTTTTCTTCTCTCCATATTTGTTTAAGAAAATCAAAAATTTGTTTAAGTTTAAGAAAATCTAAAGATCCGAGAAGAAGAATTGACAAGAGTTTAGAAGAGAAGAGAATAAGTTGCATGTATTTATAAGCGTCAGAAACTCGAACGTTGGCGAAATTGATTATAACGCCAGCGATGGAGTTAATTTCGAGCGATATTGACAATATCGTCAGCGATAAAGTCTTTATTGCTGGATATATTGTTAATATCGCTCGCTAGAAACTCGGTCGCCCTGTAGTTTTCCCATAGTTGTACAAATGGTTTGTCATGCCACCTGGTATGCCACACAACATTTTTTTTTAGCATACCCATAGGAATAGGCCTTAGCTAGACAAGGGAAGAACATTCGCACACTAACACTCCAACAACCACCGAAATTAAACAGTGCTGGTTGGACCCATGTAACGGTTAATGTAAGGATATATATTTTGCATGGACAATGTGAATGTTTTTGAGCTGAATTGCTGTTTGTGACTATGGATTAATTAGCTCTTTCAATCTCATCCCTCTTATCAGGTCTATCAGTAATCTGCCTGCTGGCCAGGTCGTCACAATCACAAAGAATGTAGACTTCAATTTACAGGCTGAGATAAATAAATCCAAAGACTTCAATGCGCAAGCAGGGTATGTTCCAAAATCTTAGTGTTGTATATTATTTTATTTTTTGAATTTCCGCATTTTCTAACAGATTCAGCTAATCTAATGTTAAGGAACCGTTTTTTTTTGGGATTACTCGAAAATGGTGGGGACTACTTTCTGATAGGAATATCTACTCTATAGTTATAAGGGGTATCCTAAAGTGTAGAAATAACTAACCTACCCTTATGGCATAACTGAGAAGAAGCAAAAAACAAGAGCTCACAAACATATGAGTGGAAGTCAATTTAGTTCATAGTGGTGAGTTCCATACCAACAACCACATTAAGGATCTCGAAATGATTAAGCCTTCATCATTTGTTAGTTTAGGCGAAAAATTATATTAAATCTAAGAAATAAAACACAATTTGGTTTGATTATGATCAAACTAAGAATCCATGCTTGGTTATAATCCAAAGCTATGTTGTAAAAAGCGCCAAAGGCGCACTAAGCGCAGGTCTAACGCCTAGCCAAAAAAGGCGCCAAGGCGCCAAAGTATACCTTCACCTGTTGTTTTCTAAATCTCGGGCGCTCACCTTAGGCGCCAAAGGCGCTAGGCGCTGGGCTTGGCGCCTCGCCTTGCCTAGCGCCTTTTACAACATAGATCCAAAGGTTTCTAGGGAAAAAAAGTACTGATCAATTAAAAGCTTATAACATCCAGTCCAGGATGCAGCACTGCTGTCTTCATTGAGGTGACACACTACCTCAAGCTATTTGAGCTGCTTCTTGTGCTGTGGCTGCTGCTGCTGCGGATGCCAATGTTGTTGTGTTTGCTGCTGCTGATGCCATTGTTGTTGTGTCTGCTGCTGCGGATGCCAATGTTGTTGTGTCTGCTGCTGCGGACGCCATTGTTGTTGTGTCTGCTGCTGCGGACGCCATTGTTGCTGTGGCTGTTGCTGATGCTGCGCGGAAACTGGTGAATTAATCCGGTCACATCTGATAAGGGAGTGTTGCTGATCTGTGAGAAGATGTTGTCCATCAAAATCCCAGAAATCCGAATCGTTTTGATCCATATCTGGTAGCTCATTAAAGTAAGCGTTTGTTTGGTTTTCTTCTTTAAGTTCCATCTCCCAGCGTTCATTTTCCTCTGCTACACTTGGATTATTTTTGAACCATGGAAACGGATCGACGAATGGCATCTCTTCAGCATCACCATCAGTGTGTAAATATGAATTTCCTGGTGATTTACTAGGCTGCTTATATATTTTACACAGGCAAAAATCTGTAAACTGCACCAAATTAAAGATAACAAATCAAAATTTTGTACAAAAGAATTGGATGAATAATTGACAATAACGAGGGTGACCAGCAATGTATATGAGGGTGTGTGTACTTACTGGCTTATATTAGTGTCAGGAACTGCTGCAATTTCAGCATCGACCACAACGTACTCTACCATTTTCAAATCAGTATTGGTACTTTCTTTGGTCGGTGAATTCTTATTGAGTATTCGGTAAGCCAAAGTCCTTTTAGTCCCAATTACTCTTTTGTGTTCGTCTTCTATTTGTTCAGGTTTCTTGTAAGATTTCCAGTGTCCCTCATTATTACCAGCATCACGTCTAGGTCGACCCCCTTTAGGATATTTTCGTTCTCTGGTAGTGAAGAAATACCATTCTGCTCCAAATACAGCATATTCCTTGTACTTCTCTATCAATTATCAAGAAGAACAATAACATCACCTTGTGAATAACACGTATATAACATATATATATATATAAAGTAGATGATGAAACTCATAAACATAATAATAATATATGTACCTGTAAGTTCCGCATAAGTGAAATCACGAAGATTAACTTCTTGGATGTCATTAGATTCTAGTTGGCCTCTGACTTTTTTAGAGAGGAAATCAGATATCAACTGTGCATCAGTTGGTTCAAATCTAAAACCGATTGGTCTTAATGATCCATCCGGATAGATCCTGCAATGAGTAGTACTAAAACAAAAGACAGGAGTAAGAATCTGGTGACAAATTAATTAAGAAAACAAGACAAAAGACAACAAGATTACAAGGCATTCATATCATCTTGTTTATACCTGCAAGTAAATTGATCAGCAGCTGGGTTGTTCTTTTCCGATGGAGATGAATCGGGTTTGAGACAATATTTTGGTCACCCATCTTCTTCTTCATCTTAGTTTAACATAATCATACAGTGAGAAAATCAACAAAAATGCAGTAGAAATTGTAAAATGAAAGATGATCAAGATTATTAAGAGTAAAGTGAAACAAAAGGGTAAAGATTGATGAATGATTGTATTAAGAGGAAAAAGAATATGAAGAACTGAACACCAATATTACCTTAACAGAGAAGAAATCTTCTTACGGTGTGACAAAGAAATTAAAGAGAAGGTCGTTGCAGAAATGAGTTTCGGCGAGAAAATACAAGATATGTCATCGGATGATTCTGGTGGATTGATTATATAGTGATGAAATCTTGATATAACCGTTTCTCGGTAGTGACCACGGTGGTAGTGGATATTTGTCGAGGCACCACGGCCTTCTTTTCTTTCGCGTATATGTATACATTCCGGCTTCAGAGGCTGGTGGCGATG
>JAJJWW010016086.1:0-37924 GCA_023531295.1 Papaver armeniacum | reverse complement strand
TACTAGCTAGATATGTGTCTTTGCTGGGAATGTGGAAATTGCTCGGTTCTTTTCTTGTACACCTGAAGTTTATAACCTTCATGGTTATGATATATATATAAGGCTCCACATCCAACACCATTGGCATCTTTAACTCCATAGCTGCTAATTAAGAAGCAGTCTGGAGGTGTCTGTTCCAATCTGCAGGTCATGGTAGCTGGAGTTGTAGAAGTTGCAACGAAACCCGAAATTTGAGCTATTAGCTCCCTGCAACGGACACACTGCGGGTGTTCTATCTGTCCCTCTGGCACACAAAATCTTAACACATGGGTGCAAGTCAGGGTCCTGCTTTGAATGTGAGTTTGCCCTTTATTTTGTGCTTCTTTGTGGAGCTTTGTAATGCTTGGGATTTACAGCTTGTTCCTCTTTTTTTGTTGTTGCAATAGAGCACTTTCCCTGTGCTTTTTATGCTCAGCTGGATTTGCTGAATTTGCATACAGTAAACCAGCCCAATATTTGTGGGGTGCAAAACTGCAAATAGGAAAGACATCTTGGTTTCTTAAAAAGAGGGATCTGTTTAGGTCTCTGATTATGTGTCTCCAACCTCCAAAAGGAAACCCTAAAGCATGCTTCACAAATTATTTACAGAGATACAAACTTCGATCTGGATTCTGGTTTGTAGTATCCATTCTCTCCATGGAAATCCTCCCCTTAAATTTATCAATCTTTGATTTAGCTTCAGTGTTATCAGCTTTTAGAAATTACTTGGAAAATTCAATAATGGGCAATACCTCTTTTTAGAATTTGAGTGCAAAACAGAAACCTACTAGATTAAGGAATAAGGAAGCTGGTCTGTC
Source organism: Papaver armeniacum (assembly GCA_023531295.1). Taxonomy (NCBI): domain Eukaryota; kingdom Viridiplantae; phylum Streptophyta; class Magnoliopsida; order Ranunculales; family Papaveraceae; genus Papaver; species Papaver armeniacum. The sequence goes on along the minus strand of JAJJWW010016086.1, from coordinate 37,088 downwards.
CTTATAAAAACCCAGTTTGTTTCTTACTTACTCATTATCAATCTCTCCTTATCTCTCTACACAGCTCTGCCATGGAGGAAAAAGCTGCATCAGGATCACCAAAGGCAGTAGTACCTTGGCTTGTGCTTCCATATGGTGAAGGTAAGATAAATCATGCTTTATATAATGTTTGTGAACCCAATTACACAACCAGTAGAAAACTCATACCTGAGCTGAGTAGGAAACGTTTTTGGCAGAAACATTCTCACCAAGGTTGGTTGATTGTTCTATGTGATGTGAAAGATGATGATGTTGATCAGTCTTCAAAGTTCCCAAATTGGAATTTCTGGAATCCATTAAAATTTGTAACCATTAAGTTATTTAGTCTACTCTTTGATTGTGATTTAAGTGGAAACAGTGAGAAAGGTATCAAGTCAATTCCTAATTGGAAATATGGAGACTGTTTTTTGTGGAATCCTGTAACATTAGAGACAATTCAATTACCGAGTCTACTCGAATGGATTAGTAAACCGGATGAATATCATCTAGTTGACTGTGTTTTGTCATCTCCTCCTCGCATTTTTTGTGATAGTGATGGTGAAGATCCAATTGTTCTTTTTCTTTTTCGCATAGAAGATACAAGGTGGGATCATGTCTTCTTATTTTGCCATCCTGGAGACAAAAATTGGAGGACCCAATTGTATTCTCAAGATACTATGTTCGAAGTTGAGTCTCTCCATTGCTTTAAAGGTAAGTTATATGTTATTGGTTTTAATGAGCAACAACTAGAGATTGAACAACAGCAGCAGCTTGGCGCTGATGATGACAATGTGATGCTTTCCATCAAGCCATTCAATGTAAGCTTCTGCGCTTCGTTTTCATTTCGAGGAGCAAGGGACACTTCTTGGGGCCTAACATATTGTGTGGAATGTTCTGACGAACTCTTTAAGATCATCATGTTTATTAATGAAAGGGGATTTGAGAAAGTAGTAATCTCAATACGTATTACCAGGTTGGATTTTTCTTCGATGGAGTGGAAGGTGGTAAATACTCTTGGTGATCATGTTCTGTTTATTGGGCAAAACACCAGAGTTTGTTGCTCAGCTGTTGAGTTGGGACTTTCCAGGGGCTGTTTGTATTACACTCTTCCTGAAGATCAGAGGTTGTACAAATTTGAAGTAGAAAGCGCGTGTGACTCTGTTATTTTGCCATGTCTAGAGCTGCCGACGTGGTATTCGCCAGATTGGATTATGTTGCCTGCTGGACTTAGAAGAAAGGAAGTTGGGTTGGGTGCTGATGAAAAAGACCAAGATTACATTTTAAAGACCTGGCAAAGGAAAACAGATATAAATTATTTTAATGAGAAGGAGGATGAGAATGAGACTCAGTCTGAAAAACACAATGGCCGAAAATTGGAAGAAACAAAACCTTGGGGTATTCTGAATGAGGACATGGTGGTGTTGATTGCAGATTATCTCCATCCACTTGATTATGTGCATTTTCTTTCAGTCTGCAAAGCAAATCGAGAGATAATGCCTGTGGTAAAGCCTACTTTCACTTCTGCAACTCAAATCATAGAAACGACATGTTTATCTCCGTGGCTAGTGTTCTCTAGATATAACAACTTCACCGTCTACAATTTTGTAAACCCAGTACACAATGAGAACTACCTCATGAAATTCCCGGAAATGCTACTTGGAGCTACAATTCGTTATCAAAAGGGCGGTTGGCTACTACTGTCGAGAGAGGAAGAATTATCTTTCTACAATCCCTTCACAAGAGAGACCATCGATCTTCCAGATTTTCCTGGGCGTTATCACATGTCAGACATCTCTTTCTCCTCTTTACCTACTTCTTCAGACTGTATAATATTTGCTATTGAGCGCAGTCATTATGGAATCTCTATCTTTTGCATTAGAAGGGGAAAACAAGAATGCGATGAATTTGAGTTTGATAATGCTTGTACAGAAAAGTTCCCTGCACTACTTAATTCTCCAGTTTTGTTTAACGGGGTCTTCTATTCCGTAGGTTATGACGGAACTTTAGGACAATTTAATTTAGGGGATGGTACCTGGAAACCTCTTGAGAAACCCGGTAAACAATTTAATGATTCGTACCCAAGTTACCTTGTGGAGTGCGGAGAAGATCTGTTGTTAGTGAAACTAGGATATCTTGATATGCCGGTTAGAATCTTTAGATTGGATTTCTCTGACATGGAATGGGTTAAAGTTGAAAGTCTGGGAAGGTATATGTTGTTCATCAGCGACATCACTTGTTTCTCAGCAGTTGCTCCAGTTAGTCGGATGGAGAACAAAGTATATTTCCCTAGATTATGTTTGAATGGTGAAGGGGTTTTATTCTATTCACTTGAAACAGGTTGTTATCAATCTTTCGGGACTGAGCATTTTGCTAAAGACTTTTGCGGCACAGAGGGCTGGCTTGGAAACAGCACTTGGATTGAACCCAATTGGGCAAAGTCCACACCTCAAGAGCTTGACTGGTTTAACTCTTTGACAGTAACATGAAGAAGTTAAGTTACATGGTAGAATTCCTGTTTATTAATGTTTAACTTGTTTTGTTTATCACATGGTCTGTCTAATTTACTTTTTTTGACAAATTTTGGCCTATGCAGTTGCTGTAATCCTAGGTATGGTTTTGAACCATTAATTCCTGATAACCTGTCATTTGACGGGCACCATTAAGTAACCTCGTTTTCTCTTTTGTAAGCTAACTCGAAAATCCTCTTTTTTTCCTCTTGAGAATTTTGATGAGATGCACAGAAGGGCATAAATCAAACATGAATAGGTTGCTGATTAGTGAAAATTCAGTCCCCAGGAATTTATAGGTAACATGTCTTGATCTGTATAAATCTTTTTGAACTTATTATTAGGTGACATCCTTGGTGGCCAAGGTTTGCTGCGTCTGTGCGATTTTGATTGATCTCGGAGAACTCCATTGTAGGGTGTAAAATGAGCATGAGGTTATCAGGAGTTCCACTCCTCTCTTTTGTAAATGTGCTTTATGGTAAAGAAAACTTCGCAGGGATTGCTGGAAGTAACTGTAGCGCTGCTCAAGGGCCTGCATTCGAGACGCTGCAAGTCAGAATTTATAGCCAAAATGAAGCTCAAATCGAGACCTTGCTATCGTCATTATTGATAGTAAGTTGCTAACTGGAATTTGTACAAGAAACAGAAAAATGAAAAACATAAATGTGTGAATATTCATTTGTAAGTGTCCGATTTTTTTTTTTTTTGAAGCATGAAATTTTATTAAACTACCCAATACACATAATTTCCATAGTCAATTTAAAATTATTTTTTTGACATAATTTTGCAATCACGAGGGTTGAGTTTGAAACTCGTCTTATCCAACCATGTTTGTTTGCTCCTGACTCATCTGAGTCGTATGGATATAAATCATCTGGATTTGACTGAAATCACCTTACTCATCTGGACTGACTCAATATATTTGTTTTGTGTCAGATCTGACTCAACTGATTCAAAAATATGTGAGTGTGTCTTCTCATAAGTCGACATAATTTGTTATCCGACTCTAAATTTGAGCCGATATCGATCTAACTCAAAATAGAAAACAAACAATGATCTTGACTTGACAAGTCTGAAATCCTGATTGCCAATCGGATGTAAACAAACATGGTGCGAAAGCTGGCAACAATTGTTTAGAGAGGTGTAAAGGAAGTGTGATAGGGTAGATAAAACCAAAGTTATCAAACTACTCATCGGAATGCCTTGTTTTAAGCTCCATTTGGATTCCACATTTCCACTTCAACCTGAGCTCTCTGTCTTCGTTCACATATCAAAAAATTGGAGTAAAGGGTTTCCGCTTCTGCTCAGAATCATTATCCATCATCTTCCATGGGGTTCCAGACTTAAATTAACACAGGTATTTCCTTCCAATTTCTATCAGTGTCAGCAACAACAAAAACTAGGGTTTGTTAGGGAGATTTAGGTTATTTTTTCAAAGGGAGAATCCATATAACAGATGCAAGGGAAATCAAAATCACCATGTTGTAGTAAATATCATGAAGAAGAAGAAGAAGAAGAAATAGATAGAATCAGTAGATTACCAGATAATTTAATTCATGAAATCCTCTCTTGCAATGATATGAAATCAGCAGTTCAAACCTGTGTTTTGTCAAAAAGATGGAAAAATATCTGGATGTCTCTCCCATATATAACATTAGCTTTGAATTCATTTTTGGGGGATGAAAGATATAACCCTAGGGAAACTATGGAAAGGTTTATAGGTTTTGTGGACAATGTGTTGAATTTCCGAGATGACTCTGATATACAGAATTTCAATCTGGGGTCTGTTATATGTGATTATGCTTCAGTTGAAATTCATAATAGGTGGATAATTGCAGCCGTAAATCGAAATGTTCAAAAGCTAGCTATAATTGTTACTTACTCTCTTAACTCCCCATATCAGTTTCCTGAGCAACTCCTTAATTGTAAAACACTGAAGCGTATGGCTATTATACTGGTGGGTCGACAGTTTGGTGATAGGTGCGCACATATTATTCTACCAAGGTCGATGAATTTACCTCAAATCAAAGTACTTAATCTTTATGGAATTTCAATCTCCAATGTAGACTTACAAAGGCTTTTCTCAAGTTGTCCACTTATGGAAAAGGTAACCATTCATGAGTCTGATATTCAAACGGACAATCAAAGGAATGTCATTATTGAGTTTCATGGCCATGAAGCTTTTAAACTAGTAGACAATCGTCATACAAATCTTGGTTCGTCAGATCATTCTTTGACTTACACTACCAAGATTTCTGCTCCAAATGTCAAAAGCTTCATGTTCTTAGGCTCCATGACAGAAGATTTCTCCCTGGAAAACCTTTCTTCTCTTGTCGATGCTCATCTTGATTTGAGATTAAGAAAAGAAGAAGCAGATGAAATGGCAGAAACATATTTTGAATTGCCCGCCGGGAAATGTTTGCTAAACGTACGATGAAATTTCTTGGAGCGGTTCAGAAGGTGCAACATCTGATACTATCATCTGGGTTCCTTGAGGTATGGGCGCTTCCTTCTATGACATGAATTTCCTTTCTGCCAAGTTGCAGATATGAATATACAAACCAAATTTTATCTTCCTCGAATAGATTGGATTTACTCCGTTTAGCCTTTTTTTTTATTTGCTGCAATTTTATATATAAGATTTCCTACCTAATCTTTCTCCAGGTTCTCTTACAAGCTCCTGGCACATCATACTATCAACCTCCTCAACTTTGTAATTTAGAAACTCTACAGCTGGAAATGAGGTTTACAAGAGGCTGCTTGTGTTCAATAGCATACTTACTCAAGATATCTCCTGTTATAATGACTCTTAAACTTAAATCAGAGGAGGTAAAATGTCTTTATAACAGTTTTAAACTTCTAAGATCAAATACAACTCAAATGCTATTTGAATTGCTGCGCAAGTTATCCAGCGTGTATGCTGAGATTGCCATCAAGTAGTTCATCTTTTTTATGTCGTTGCTCCTTTTTGTATTGATGTTAAACTATGGTTTTTTGTTACTAAGTGATTTCTCGATTGCTTGTTATTGTTGGATATAGGCGAATTTACCAGATGTTGGAGATGATTGGGATGCGGGATTGTCATCGACGTGCATGTTTTCTCACCTCAAGTTTGTCGAGATTTCTGAGGTGGAAGGATGTGATAATGAACTCAAATTTCTGAGGTTTTTGTTGAAAAATTCGATGGTTTTGGAGAAAGTGAATCTGCTCTTTCGGTCTACTAGTGATTCACTTGATAAAGGGAGACAAGTAAGGCTATTTAAGAGGAATCTAAGGGTGCTTCCAAGAGCTTCTTCATGTATCCAAATGAACTTCACTTAATCTTTGAAGATGGCATTACGAGCTTACTAAATTGAGACATATGAAGGTATCACAAATTATTACTTTTAATTTTCCGAACTATTTTTCATATGTCTTCCACTAGTCACAGATTTTCTTCGAGAATTCAAACTATATAACTCTTGCCCAACAAGACACAATTGGGACATGGTATTACATCTTAATCCAGATAGGAGGTTACATTCTTTTGAGGATTCTTTTAATCAATCGGATACTTACAACCTTGGTGACTGTCCCTTTGTTATAAACTGGACAAAAGCTGCAATTAGTGTTTGTACTTTTTGACAGTGAGAAATTTGATCTTGACAAAGTTATTATTAAGGAAACTAGATATTTTGTATTTTCATATGATAAAACAAGCCCTGATATAATGATGAACCTTAGAAGATCAGAGGCTAAGCAATATGACAACATTCTTTTCTTGGATGTCTTTTTTCAAATTATAAGAATTGTATTGGACTAATTTGGATTTCTCATGCAGGCTCAAAACCTCCAGCTTACCGGAGTTCTTTTTGTAAGGTACTGCAAACCTTTGGTTGATTTTGTAATTGGATTGCTAGTTCCACTAGTTGGAGAAGTCTAGCTTTTTTCGGAGTATTAGTAGTTGATCTTTATTGTCTTTGTAAAAAGGAACTTTAATCATCTAGCAGACAAGTGGTTGTTGGTAAGATCCCTCTTTTTTTGTGGATTCATGGAAGTAGGCTAGACTTGGCTAGTCTATGTACTAATTTATGTGGGGTTTTATATAAGAGGTAGGTTATTGTAATGGTTTCGCCTATGTTAAACCAGTGACTCAATTTGCTGGTATAAAAGGTCTAGTAACTGTCACTGCTACTAGTTAGTAATTGTGTGATGGTTTTGGTTTTGATTCTAAGGTTATAGTCATCTTTACCACTACTGCTAGTACTACTACTAAAATGGCCACTAGTAACTCTCAGTAAAAGAGAAACAGGTGTTTGTCTGCATGGTCACTACTACATTGGGAATTACCTTATGGAGAAAATTAGTTACTAGTACTTCCGAAATTTCACCACCACCAGAAGCTTCTTCCTCTTCTTCTTCTCCTTTGCGGAGGTGATCTTTTCTGGAGGATCACTATTTTGTTCTTGAGTTTTTTTTTTTAAACATTGTTATTACCAATTATCTCTTGAAGAATTTGTTGCTTGCGGTCAATAGACAATGCAGCTACTACTAGTATTTAACCTATTCACTTTGATTTGTTATTTTTTCAAAATGAAGCGATCACAATGATTATGTTCACTGCTGGGATCCGTATATGAAATGCCTGGTATTTACAAACTCATGACCAGTCTTATGAGCTCAAAGTATCTCAGTCCTAGCATTTTAAATGAAGAAATCACATTTCACTTCTGTAGTTTTTAAATTTTATACTATGTTCATGGTTGATGGATTTCATCTAGCAAATATTCTTGGCAAGGTAAGGCTCACGGCATAGGAAAATGCTATTGCGGAAGGTTTTGAATCTTTTCATCACATGTGATATTTGGCCAAGGATTTCCAAAAATTAAATTTCCCATTTTAGCTAGACACTTAGCAACTTCCGCCCAGTCTCCTCTTACTAACATTTCTGGTCGGCCAAGGATTTCAATTTTAATGTCCAAAGGATAAAATTTCCCAATTTAGCTAGACACGCAGCAATTTCCATCTAGTCTCCTCTTACTAACACTTCTGTCGGCCGGGTGACCCCCAAAGGGACACTCCTTTTACCAACTGAAAGATTGATACTTGATACTACTAGCCTAGGCATTGAGGCTGGCTTAACCAATCATTTGATAGCCATCACTAGCTTGTAAAATCGTACACTTAAATGCACATAGTGCTTCAACAAAAAAAAAAATGTGCACATAGTTTTTACATACAACTTGAATCATACTATAAAAGGTTTGTAATTTCTCCTGGAGGTGTCGGTGACGGAACTGGTAGATTGGCGGGAGTGCTCCGGCCATCGCCAAATACGGTACATAACGGATCAACTAATTTAATTACGCTAGTACAAATTGTACAACAACATGGTTAAGGATAGGGATTACGCGTGTTAGCGTGTTTGGGTGGCATGTAAAATAAGACCGTGTACAACAACATGGTCATTTTTTACGATCCTAATTGGAAGGATATCCAAACTAATTGGATAAGAGACAAAATATCACAGAAATCAAAATGGCAAAATTGTCTCTTTAATTAACACTAAATTTTGATTAGATTAATTAATTAAGTTTAAATTGATTGAATAGATTAAAACTTATGAGTTTTAAGTTATGAAATTTTGTTTTTGATTGAACTTTTGTGGGATGATTTTTGATGATTTTTTTTTTTTTTGAGAATATCTCTTGCAATAAAATACTTCTAAAAAAAGGATTGCAAATCGTCATACTCAAAATCAAAGAATTAATTGGCTGACGTATGGTACTACTGCTCAAGGTGTCATTTTTTACGATCCTAAAAATACCCTTCCTACTGGAGGACTTTTTTATTTTTATTCAAAAATACCCTTATTTTTCAAAAATAAGTAGAAATTAACATGTCTGTTATGAAAAGCTCGAAGATATGCATGTTACGACCTTGCCCAAAAACACAAATCATAATTTTCTATTTCTAACCTAATATAACAATCAAATCACACAACACAATGATGGGTTTGAGTTTAAACATCATTTATAGTATTCTTTCGCCAAGAGTCAATAATTTTTTTGGAAAATCAAAGTTGAAGATTTTTATATGGCTGTTGATGGAAGATGAAGATGAAGAAGAAGAGAAGATTAAGAGTTGGTTAGTTTTTTAATTTGTGTTAATGAAATTAAGAAATGGGTTTATTTTTTAAGATTTAATTAGTCCAAGGGTATTAAAGTAAAATCACACTTTTTAATAATGACACCATGTCCCCTGAAATTGGGTATACCCCAATTAACTGGGTATACCCCACCCGCCATTTTTTATTTTTATTTTTATTTTTAAGTAGAAATTAACATGCGCTCCAGGAGGTCCTGTACCCGAGCCCCCAATGGCGTAATATCACCTAATTAACATGGAAGGTACCCCCCCATGAGGCCCCCATCCGCAAGCCTCCTTGTAGGGTTTCCCATGAGGCTCTCGGCAGTAGGTTAGCACAACAACCTGTTCAATTAATATAGTAGTATGTCGTTGGAGCCTAGCTTTTAGGCTTCCAACTACTTAATGTAATATTCTTTATCCAATAGTAGAATAATATGTTAACATATATTTTTTTTTTTTTTTTTTTTTTTTCAAGGTATCATTTTTTTTTTTTTTAAAGTAGATATGTTAACATTTTTTTTTTGTGCAAGTTCAAATGTATTCAAAAGGCTAATTTTGGGAGTTAGTAACCGTTACATCAAGTTGAGTAGAGCCATCGAATGTTGGGCTATTAGATTCAACCCGAACATTTGATTCATCTACTTCTAAAGTAAACTTAATACATGATGGAGGTTCATTTTCCCAGTTGGGAGTACTTCTAAAAGATTTAGCTTCCTTAGCCAATATATCAGCTACATCGTTCGTTGTTCTTGGCACATTAAAAAAACCCAAAATTTTTTGACAAAGATTAAACTCTCTTCTAACTTCATCCATTATTGTCTGATTCTGCCAGGTAATTTGAGAAGATTTCCCATTCAGATAGTCAAAAATATTTTTGCAGCTCTCCTCCACACCGAAGTTTGAGAGATTTTCCTTATTAGACCATTGTGCTGCTTGAATGAGCCCTAACGCTTCTGCTTCTTCTGGAGATGAGGTTGTAATTGGTCCTGCTCTGCCTTGTTCGAAATTCCCTGCAACATTTCTGAAAATTAAAGAGAAACCTGCTGGAACATTCATAGAAATCCAAGCTGCATCTTATTTTGACAGACTCCTGAAGCTTGCCATTTATCTTTAGAGTTTTCTTCTACGCTAGTTGATCTGTTAGTAACTTTGTATTTATCCTTATGCCAGAACACCAAATGTCTTTGGATTTCTAGAGCCAGCTGATTATGGGTTTGTTGTTGTTTACCAAAGGTTCAATTACATCTTTCCTTTCAGATAAACCAGATCTTAGTCATAATTATTTTTATAGGAATGGTTGGGTTATCTTTTCCCATCCAGTCTTTACAAGCATCTAAGAAAGAAGTAGAATTATTAAAGTTTAAATCAACTGGGTAAGGATCTGTGGCCCAAATAGCATTAGCATATTGACAGTGTAAGAAGAGATGTTCAATGGATTCAAGTTCCATACAACCAAAAGCACAGTTATGAGAAATATCCTTCTTAAATCTAGACAGTTTAAGATTGGTGGAAACCGTATTTTGCAAACATTTCCAAGTAAAAATCTTAATCCTTTGAGATAATTCTAAGGTCCATCGATTTTTCTAAAAAGAATCTGGTGGACCTAAGTTATAGTTATTTATAGTTCTTTTATTTAACTTGTTGTACATTGATTTAACCGTAAATTTTAATTTCCAGATTTTGTAAGAAGCCACCTTAGAGTATCTACTTTGTTTACCAGGTTGTTACATATGGCAATTCTAATGTTATAGATTTGATTAGCTATGGAGTTTGGAAAAGAGGCATGAACCAAAGATTTATTCTAATTTTTAGTGACAGGGTCTATGAGATCCATCACAAGATTTGTTCTGAATTGATTAAGGTTACCTACCAGGTTGGGTATCCAGTTATCCTCCCAAATATTAACACTATTCCCATCCCCAATTTCCCAAATGTTTTTTTTGTTCCACTAGCTTGATACCTTTGCTGATACATTTCCTGATCCAAGAACACATGTAGGAATTTTTGCTCTAAAAGCTAAAGTTTTCCTAAAGTATCTAGGTTTAAGCTGAGTCACCCAAAGAACCTTAGGTTCAGTCAATAGTCTCCACGATAATTTAGTTATTAGGGCTAAGTTAAATTTGTGAGCATTCCTAAATCTTAAACCTCCCTTACTTATTGGTTTACATAAGCAAGAATAGGATTTTGGGTAATAACCTTTATAGTTAGTCTTTACCCCACCAAAGTCTCTTTGAAGAGCATTAATTTTACTAGTAATATTTTTAGGTAGGATAAAACATCCCATCTGGTAACTAGCCATACTAGCTAAGGTTGCCTTATTAAGAACCATTTTACTGGATTGAGCTAGAAATTTACCTACCCATCCTTGAAAATTATGTTTGATTTACTCAATTATACCTTCAAAAAGTTTTATTTTTGCCATGTTCATAAACAAAGGAGTACCTAAGTAAGAGCCCTTTAAGTCTATTTGTTTGATCTTCAACAACTTACCGATCATTCTCTGATGTTTAGGTTGAACCTTTTTCTGAATAAGATCCCTGATTTGTCAAAGTTAATTAACTGACCAGAAGCTTTACTAAAGGTTTATATGATTTGTAGGATATTATGGCATTCTTTTAGGTATGCCTTAATAAATAGGAGACAATCATCTGCAAAAAATAAGTGGGATATGGGACTGTTCTTAGGAGTTAATTTGATGTCATGAATAGCATTTTCCTCTTCACTAGTTAAAAGGAGTCTATAAAAGATCTCCATACAAATTATGAACATGTAGGGAGATAGTGGGTCTCTCTGTCTAAGACCTCTGGAAGGTTTAAAATAGTTCCCAGGACTCTCATTAAGAAGAAAAAGCTACAAAAGTTGTCGAAACACATTGAAAAATAATGTTACAGAAAGCTTGATCAAGACCAAAAGCCTTCTTAGAAGTAATTAAAAAAATCTCAATTTACCCTGTCAAAAGCCTTAGACATGTCTATTTTAATACCCATTCCAGCATGTTTGATCTTATTTTTCTTAAAGGAATGAATAAGTTCCTGGGAGATAACTATATTATCTGAGATTTGTCTATTAGAGACAAATGCAGCTTGAAAGGGGGAAATTATAGAGTCCAAATGTGGTTTGATCCTATTGGTTAGATTTTGGCTATAATTTTATATATAGTGTTACAGAGACCAATTGGTCTGAATTGGCTAGGATCTTTGGGATTTCTACTTTTAGGAATGAGAAAAAGAAAGGTTTTGTTAACCTTAGGATGTAGCTCTCCTGTTCTAAAGAAATGTTGGATGGAAGATGTGACTTGTTCTCCTACTGTTTCCCAATTCATCTTAAAGAAACTAGCAGGAAAGCCATCTTGTCCTGGGGACTTATTTGCTTTTTATTTTTTAAAACCAACAGGATTTCCTCCAAAGAAGGAATAGAATTAAGAATGACATTTTCCGCTTTATAAACACTAGGTTGTATGTTTTGGAATAAAATAGGGCTAGGGGAAGCATAATTAGAAGGCTCAGAGAAAAGGTCTTGAAAATATTCAGATAAAGTATTCTGCATTTCTAATCTGTTGAAAGTAAGCTCATTACTTTTCATTTTTAGACATTCTATGTTGTTCCATTTCCTTCTCTTCAGAGTTTTGTGTGAAAGAATTTTGTGTTTTTCTCGCCAAGGTGGACCTGATTATCTCTAGACTGTTGTTTGTCTATTGCTTCATGTGTATCGTAAAGCTCTTCTAGTATAGATAGTTTTTCTTTAATTTTATCATCTTTATTATAAACATAGCTAAAGTTGTTGAGTTTATCTATTTGAAATAAGATTCTCTTAATTTCTTTTGAAGGTTTACCAAAAACATTTTTCTTCCAATAATCTAAATTAGTTCTAAGCTCCTGAATGTTAAGAATCAAAGAATTTGTTGGGTTTTCCTTAATAACATGACTCCAAGTATCTTTAATAGTTTGAACACATGAATTCTATTTTTTTCAAGTGTCATAGAATTTGAACGTATATTCTAATTTAATAAAATTGGAATCCAGTATTAGGGAAATTGGACTATGGTCCGAACCTACATCAACTAAATGAGAAAGTTCAGCATTTGGAAATTGAGTGTTCCATTCTGCATCAGCTACTGCCCTATCTAGTCTTTCATGTATATTAGTTGCACCTTCCCTATGATTGTTCCATGTAAATTCATAGCATTTAAATCCTAAGTCAACAAGTCCTGCATTATTTATGATATTCTAGTAGTAGGAACTATCATCTTTCTTAAAGGGAAGGCCCCCTAGTTTTTTTTCTTGGTTAAAAGATCATATGCATATCCCCTAATAAGATCCAGGCAGTGGAATTCTTGTCTACCTGTTCTGAGATCTCAGAAATGAAATCTCAAGCTATATATGTTTCTAGAGGCTGGATAAGGACTCCCATAAATACATCTAAGCAACCATTTCTTAGATTCTGAGTTTGTTTGAACTAATATGTTTATCATGTTAATGTTCCATTATACTATCTCAAAATAAAAACCGTCTACCCCAGATATAGCTAAGCCTCTTGCCAGTCCTATAGGGTCTACTATATGGATATTAGGATAATCCTTTAATAAGGATTTAACCAAATGCTTTTGATATTTTGTTTTTGACAAAAAAATTATCTCAGGTCTATCTATAGATATAATCTGATTTAACTGATTTTATGTAAAAGGATTGCCACATCCTTGTACATTACAGGCTACGATTTTCATATTTGAAAATCACAGGCCAAAGAGGAAGCAAACTATTGGATTAATTTGAACTAACAGAAGGACAACACAGTAAAAAATGGCTATTAAATTCTAAGAAGTTTCTCAAGCATTCAATGATCAAATTAAACTCTCGAAGAAAGAACCCTAAGAAATTAAATTCAACTCAAAGCTCTTTAATTCCTCTTCTAAGACGATTCTCCCAAATTTCACTAAAAGTTAGTCTAATATAGTAGCAAGGATGAGGAATTGTCCAAATAATTTTAAAGAAAAAAGAAAATGACTAATAATTCAAACAGATCAAATTCAAACAGATACCAGTATTACAAGATTAAGGTAGAGAAGTACCTGAGTTTCGTCTTGTTGCGCAAATGGGGAAAGGTTATAAAAAACTCTACGCAACAAGTACAAACAATAATATCAAAGTTTACAAATTTTATCTCGTTGGAAAGGTTATAAAAAACTCTACGCAACAAGTACAAACAATAATATCAAATTTAAGAGTTTTTTTCACTAAAAATAGTCTAAGGTATTTATCATTTTTGGCTTAATTTTAGAAAATTAAATGTATATCCATTATGCAAACCACCACAAAGATATATAATACTTTATTTATGTAGCAAAATTTTGGTTTATGCATCAACTAATTTTCCGTTGCAACTAATAAAACGATGTACTCCCCCCGTTTAAAAAAAAATGATACTCTCATTTTATGCACAATTCTCGAAAATTGAATGCATAGTCATTATGCAAACCACCACAAAGGATGCATAACACATCATGCAACCATATTTTGGTTTATGGATCGACTAATTTTCCGTTTCAAAAAGTGATACTTTCACATCCCGTTTGAAAAGTGACACTTTCACCCCGCTTTCGAAAAAGATACTTTCGTTTGCCGAAAAGTGATACTTTCGCCATTCGGAAAATGATACTTTCACCCATTTCGTTTTAAAAAGTGATTTTTTCAAACTAAGTAAAGTATCACTTTTTTGGTAATCTGAAACCGTGAAAGTATCACATTTTTTGAACGGACGAAAGTAGTCGCAGTACAAAACCCCATCTTCAAATTCTTCTTCTTTACCTCCCACCGTGGGTAACAGTCCGTACTAGTAGTAAAATTTAAGTGATCAATTGACACAAAAAGATTAGAAATGGTTAGACCTTAAAAACAAAAATGTCCCCCTTTTAGTCCAATTACTATAACTCTTTGTGTATCCTATCTTTTCAGGGTATAATTGGAAAGCAAACTTTAATATAACATATCTAAAAATCCGTGCCTTGGAATTTTACAAAATTTTTCTCGCCGGAAAGGTTATAAAAACTCTACGCAACAAGTGGAAACAACAATATCAAATTTAGAGTTTTTACGAAAAATTCGGAGGTATTTATCATTTTAGGCACAATTTTAGAAAATTAAATGTATATCCATTATGCAAACCACCACAAAGATACATAACCTCGGGTATTTTAGGGGCGACCCCAAAAGAATTAGGGGGCGACTTTTTTATTCCCAACCCATATACAACGTTAAGGGATGTCCAAAATGGGGAGAATACGTTAATGCCTCTACATAATCTAAGCCATTTTGTGTCCGATTGTTAATACTAAATCTGAGTTAAGTAACTAAAGATACTACCGATTGATATGAAATTTGTGCGAAATGCGTATTTGGGTTACTATTAATCGGAAGTTAATGATATTCATTTACTACCGATTATAGGCTCAACTAAAATTCAAAAAATTGAAATTTTTTTCAAAATCTCATTTTGGGGCAACTCGTATTCTGTAGTTATATGAACTATTTTGACTACCGATTATTGTAGGATAGTTGCAAAGACAGCCACTACGTATAATCTGACATCGGATTTTACCTCATTTACTACCGATTATAGGCTCAACCAAAATTTAAAAAAATGATGATTTTGGCAAAATCTCATTTTGGGGTAACTCCATATTCTAGTTATATGATTTATCTTGACTACCCGATTTGTAGGATATTTGCAAAGAGAGCCACCGTATAATCTGGACATCGGGATTTTACCTCATTTACTACCGATTATAGGCTCAACCAAAATTAAAAATGAGAATTTTTGCAAAATCTCATTTTGGGTCTACTTCTATATTCTAAGTAGTTATACGACTACCGATTATGGTAGGATATTTGCAAAGAGAGCCATCGATAATCAGCAAGTCGATAACTTCATTTACTACCGATTATAGGCTCAACCAAAATTCAAAAATTGAGAATTTTTGCAAAATCTTATTTGGGGATATTCTATATTCGGAGTAAAATAACCTAACTTCACTACCGATTATGGTAGCATTTTTAGCCAAATGTCTATTTAATCGGGAGTCAAGATAACTTTTTTTTGCTACCGATTATAGGATAATCAAAATTCAAAAGATAGAGGATTTTATTTCTGGATGCTTTATAATCGGAAGTTAGATGAACTAACACTCCCGATTGTGGATTAACTTCCCGATCAAAGTTATATACCGATTGGTAGTTTCGCCATTAAAAAAATGGAAGATAAGGGGTAGCTTAGATTTACGATTGGGTGACCTTTTTTTTGTCTTTTTGTGTCGCCCCTAATTCTTTTGGGGTCGCCCCTAAAAATGCCAGGATACATAATACTTTATGTAGCAAAATTTTGGGCATCAACTAATTTTCCATTGCAACTGATAAAACGATGTACTCCCTCCGTTTAAAAAAAAATGATACTCCCTCCGTCCCTAATATATAGGCGCAGAAGGTGAAATCTCTTCAATTAAGAAATTCTTTGGTTTTCATAAATTTTCATGTCTTTTCCTGTTTTTACCCTTTGTCTTATTCTCACTACAATTTCCCATACAACATAAATAAGGGCATATATGTCAAAAGTCTTCTTGGAATTAGAATTCCGCCTATTTAGTGGGACTAGAAAAATCCAATATTCCGCCTATATAATAGGGACGGAGGGAGTACTTTAATTTTAGGCACAATTTTAGAAAATTAAATGTATATCCATTACGCAAACCACCACAAAAGATACATAATACTTTATGTAGCAAAATTTTGGTTTATGCATCAACTAATTTTCCGTCGGGTAACTAATAAAACGATGTACTCCTTCCGTTTCAAAAAAAATACTACTCATTTAAGGCACAATTTCGAAAATTGAATGCATAGTCATTATGCAAACCACCACAAAGGATGCATAACACATCATGCAACCATATTTTGGTTTATGGATCGACTAATTTTCCGTTTTAAAAAATGATTCTTTCACATCCTGTTTCAGAAAAGTGATACTTTCAAAAGTGATACTTTCGCTCCGCTTTCATAAAAAATGATACTTTCCGCTTCAAACGATTTTTCCGAAACCTGCGAAAGTATCACTTTTTCTAATCTGGGTGAAATCACACATTTTTTGAAACGGGATTTAAAGTAGTCATGATAAACCCCATCTTCGCATTCTTCTTCTGGGCTATCGGCCTCCCACCGTGGCAACGGTCGTACTAGTTGTAAAATCTAAGTGATCAATTGACACAAAAAGATTAGAAATGGTTAAGGCCGAAAAACCAAAAATGTCCCTCCCTTTTGGTCCAATTACTATAACTCCTTATGTATCCTATCTTTTCAGGGGTATAATTGGAAAGCAAACTTTAATATAACATGTTTAAAAATCCATGCCTTGGAATTTTACAAATTTTATCTCGTTGGAAAGGTTATAAAAAAACTTTACGCAATGAGTCTAAACAACAATATCAAAATTTAGAGTTTTTAAGAAAAATTCGGAGGTATTTATCATTTTAGGCACAATTTTAGACCAGATTTACTGCGTTGCCACAAAGGAGGGCCGAATCAAGAAGAATATGAAGATGGAGTTTGTCCACGAATACTTTCGGCCCCGCTTTCTCAGAAAGGTGATACTTTCACCTCGCTTCTAAAAAGTGACATTTTCGCCGCTTTTAAAAAAAGTGACATTTTCTCCCGTTTAAAACTGATACTTTCACCCCGCTTTTGGAAAAAGTGTTACTTTCTCCCCGCCGGAAAAGCTGATCTTTTCCTTTGCTTGGAAAGTGATACTTTCTCCCGCTTTGAAAAATTGAGTTTTCGCTTTCTCAACTGTAAAAGATATTTTTCAAATGAAATGCAAATATCACTTTTTCGAGAGCAGAAGATTTCCGAAACGAGCGAAAGTATCACTTTCCAGCTGAGATGATGATGGTATCATTTTTCCCGAAGCAGGATGTGAAATATTATTTTTTCTAAAACGAGAAAATTAGTCGATCCATAAACCAAAATATGGTTGCATGATGTGTTATGCATCCTTTGTGGTGGTTTGCATAATGACTATGCATTCAATTTTCGAAATTGTGCCTAAAATGATAAGTATCATTTTCTTGAAGCGGATGGAGTACATCGTTTTATTAGTTGCAATGGAAAATTAGTTGATGCATAAACCAATATTTTTGCACATAAAGTATTATGTATCCTTTGTGATGGTTTGCGATAATGGATATACATTTATTTTTGTAACATTGTCTCTAAAATGATATATGCTCTCGATTTTTTACGAAAAACTCAAATTTGATATTGTTGTTTGTACTTGTTGCGTAGGAGTTTTTTATAACCTTTTAACGAGATAAAATTTGTAAAATCTCCAAGGCACTACTTTAGATATGTTATATTAAAGTTTGTTTTCTAATTATAATTTAAGACAGATATACATATAAAGACTTAATTTAAACTTATGACATTTTTATTGCCATAACCATTTCTAAAAATCTTTTTGTAACGATCACTTGTATTTACAAAAAGCACATATAGTGATTTTCGCTTTTCATTTGGCTTGTAAAAATTAAATGTATATCCATTATGCAAACCACAAAGTATATATAATACTAGCTTTCAAATTTCCGGAACGGAAATAAAGTATCACTTTTCCAAACGGAGTGAAAGTATTCTTCGGAATCTGGATAGGTGGCATTACAAATGAAAATTAATGATCCATAATCAAAATATACGATGATGTATATATCCTTGTGGTAGTTTGCATAATGACTTGCGCATTCAATTTTTCGAATTGTGCCTAAAAATGAAAGCATCATTTTCTTTTAAAACTAAGGAGTACATCGCTTTATTAATTATAACTTAAAACTAGCTTGACGATAAATCAAAATTTGCTTACATAAAGTATTATGTATCCTTTGTGGTGTATTTATTAATGATATACATTTAATTTTCTAAAATCAAGGCAAATGATAAATACTCTACCCTTTTCTACAAACTTTAAATTTAATATTGTTGTTTGCGATCACCACAGATGATAGTTTTTTAAACCTTTCCAACTAGTATAAAATTCTGTAAAATTCCAAGGCATCGATTTAAGCTTTATGTAGCCATATTTTGGTTTATGCATCAACTAATTTTCCATTGTAACTAATAAAACGATGTACAACCTCTGTTTCAAGAAAAATGATACTTTCAATTTAGGCACAATTCTCGAAAATTGAATGCATAACCATTATGCAAACCACCACAAAGGATGCATAACACATCATGTAACCTTATTTTGGTTTACAGATCGACTAATTTTCCATTTCGGGAAAAGTGATACTTTCGCTCCGTTTCGGAAAAAGTGATACTTTCGCTCCGAAACGGGGTGAAAGTATCACTTTTTCTGAAACGGGGCAAAAGTATCATTTTTTTTGAAACGACGCGAAAGTATCATTTTTTATGAAATGGGGCAAATGTTTCACTTTTTATGAAACGGAACGAAAGTATCACTTTTTTATAACGGGTAAAAATATCACTTTTTCTAAAACCGAGTTTAAAGTGATCGATTTTTCCAAACCAAGAAAGTAGTCGAAGACAAACCATCTTCAGATCCTTCTTCGGTCGGCCCTCCTACCGTGGCAACCGTTGTACTAGTTAACAAACTGCTCAATTTCATTTTACCTTGGTATCTATTTGCTTCAATTTTTTAGAAAATTGCTGGATTCTTGTTCATAAACTTAGGCCCATGTGGATGTGGATACAGGTTTGAACCATGAATTCTTGCCACCGAAATTATTAGTAGTAAGCTGCTGCGACTACAATTTGCACAAGTAGGAAGTCATTTTCAAATTTCAAGTGCCCGTCATAAGTTGTTTGGATTCGGAGTGTGTCATCATGAGATTTAAGTCCACCGCGTGCATCAACTAATCCTTGCCCAATCGATGAGCCAAGCGGGATCGGCCACTCGTCATTTCTTCATCAAAATACGCATATTGACTTTCATGTGTATTTGTTTCTCATTTCTGTTTCCTTTCCGGATCACCATTAAAATTAAAATAATTGTTTTTGGTCTACCAAAGTTGAATCGAGACATGGGAAATTCGGCTAACACACAAATCTGTCGAAAATTGTAGCTAACGACCGTCCGATATGCCTGGCAATAGTAAATTGTAGCTAATAATTCCATTGATAGTCATGCAATATGTACAGTGCTAGGGAGATCCCGGTTTTACATCCACATAGCTGTGTGTCATGGACCCATGGTGTAAACTTTCCGAGTCTTGAAAGAGAAATGTAGTGGGGATAAGAAAGAGAAGTGTGGCTCTCGTAGGGCGTGTTAGAGACGAATATGCTTGGTTTCTCCGTCAATCAATTTGACTACTGTTGGTTGATTAATTAAGTGACATATGGTGCTCAATTTATTTACACAAAATTGGTTAAAAAGACCAAATCAATAATTCCTTAAAAGACATTTGTGATTTTCGACATCGCTTTAAACGACAAAAAATATAAATAAATGCGATGTAACCGCTTCATCCTACCCATTTTCAAAATTTTTTTCTTATTTTTAATTTACATCAGGATGCATCCAGTTTCATCCTACCCATTTTTTAAGTTTAAGCTAGGATGAATCCAGTTTCATCCTTGCTACTTTTTTTTGTGTCCATTTCACCCATAATAATTTTTACTCGTCCATTTGAACCATGTTTTAAATTTTTTTGGACAAATGACCCATTTTCCGATTTATTTATTACTTGCACAAACGCCAAATCCGTTTTTTACTTTTGTCAATAAGGTGCCTTAATATATATGGTTAATTAATCGCATGGTCTTTGTTTGAATAAAAATGCCAAAAAATGAAAGGCTCAATTTTAGCCCCGCTTCATAAGGTATTTAAATGAAGCATGCCGACTTTATTTTTTTTTTTTTTGACACATAGGAGATGGCTATTGAAAATAT
Organism: Papaver armeniacum; assembly: GCA_023531295.1. Taxonomy (NCBI): domain Eukaryota; kingdom Viridiplantae; phylum Streptophyta; class Magnoliopsida; order Ranunculales; family Papaveraceae; genus Papaver; species Papaver armeniacum. The sequence goes on along the minus strand of JAJJWW010016086.1, from coordinate 16,489 downwards.
TAGTGCAAGGTCAATAAAAAAACCCGCCTACTGGGTGAAAACATACCTCACGGGCACGTGATAAGCCTGGCAAGGTATTTAAATGAAGAACATGCCGACTTTTTTTTTTTTTGACACACAGAGAGGGCTATTGAAAATATTAGCCTACAAGGTATACAAAAAAACCCGCCTACTGCTGAGAAAATACCACGGCGGCTGAAAACCCCGCGGTGGTATAAGCCTGCAAGGTCTTCAAAAATACCCCGCCTACCGTAGAAAAAATTTACACCGGCCGCCATGGATGTTAGGAAAAGCTCACAAGGTATAGATATGGATATCTCACACCCCGTAATTGCTAAATTTAGAGATGAAAAGCTCTGTGATGTTATTCAACCTTATACCCCCGCGCCGACTATATTTTGGTTTGGGCAAGGTCGATAAAAGATACCCCGCCGACTTTTGGTCTGCTTTTGATTCTTCGTTTTTTTTTTTTTTTTGATTTCACATGTATAGTCGAAGTGTAGAAGAAAGATTTTGATTTTTTTTTTATAAGTTTTGGCCTAAGTAAGGTTTTTTAAGATGGGCAATTTGGTCTTTTTTAACACCTTTAGACACCCCCTAGCACATTCCTTCGATGGGAACGAAATGGGTATACCCCAATTAATCCGGATACCTTAATCAAGCCAGCGCTTTTTAGTGGTTTCTTTTGTGTTCCAAATTAGATGATAGTTTTAGTTTTTTTTCCCAATTTTCACTAATCTATCCTCGCTGAATCACACCAGAATTAATTGTCATGGTAATCAACCAAAAACAATTACTCTATAATATTTAAATATACCCCATGGAGGATATTTCTTAATATCCGTGAAAATCCTACAATGTCAAGTAAATTAATATCCGAAAATCTCTATAACGAGATATTATCAAGGTTTTTAGTCTTTTTGATCTCATTCATATGATTTTTTATTTTATTGTCCAAAAGTTACATTTCCCAATTTAGCTACACACATAGCAATTTCCCTCTTATTAACTTTTTCTGTCGGCCGGGTGACCCCAAAAAGTCACTCTTTTTCTTTTTTCCAACTCAAAAGTTGCTACTCAATTCTACTAGCTTAATCAATCATTTGATAGCCATCACTTTTGATTACTAGTTTGTAAAAATCGTACACTTATGTTTGAATGCCACTTCATAAATTAATTTTCATCCGGAAACAGAAAAATCAAAAATTAGTTTGGGAATGTTCTTAAGGATGTCACTGGCGAACTGGTAGATTTGGGACTGCTCCGGCCATCCCAAAAGCTAAAATCCAATGGATCACCTAATGAGTACACGGTAAACAGAAACGAGTTCACATCGTAGTCAGTGTAGTAGGGATCAATGAAATAAGAAGTGGGGCAAATATAAAGTGCTTGATTTAATTACACTAGTACAACAACTTTGCGTGTTAGCGTGTGTATGTAAGATTAAGACTGGACTTTTTAGTAAGACTCTGGTACTGTAGTCTCCTTCCGGGCATAATATTTGGATTGGTAGAAAGTGTTTAGCGGACTCGTTTCATGATTTGTATAAACTTGATAACCTAAAGCTTGCAACCTTAGCGGATCACACCTCTCCTGATGGCTCCAGGAAGTTTGAGTTCAAAAAAATTTCATCCAATTCTAAAGTTAACAGTTTAGCAGCTCTATTCTCTATTATTGGCTCTTCTTCCCCCGCGAGACAACTTACTGTATAATTGAGATGGGCAATTCATTCTACTGGATCTTTCACGGTGAAATCGCTTTACGCTTCTATGACCACGGATGTTGGTGTTAAGGATTTTATGCACAATTTCGTCTGGCAAAAGGAAGTTCCACCTAAAATCAACTTTTTAATTTGGTGTGCAGTTCATAACCGTCTATATACTCAGGCTATGCTACAACATAAGGGTATGGACATCTACAGCTCTTGTATCCTATGTGGTAACCTCCCAGAATCTCAAAATCACTTATTCATTCACTGCAAGGTAGCCTATAAAATTTGGTGATTACTGAATCTATACAAGCTCTTGCACATTCATGGCTACATCACCAACTTTCTGATTTCGGCCAAGTTGCTTGGAGACTCATTCCTGTTGTTGTAATTTGGGTGATTTGCAGGGAACGAAATAATCGCACTTTTGAGGATAAGTATAACTTCAAGACGGACTTGGAATTGACTAACGATGCTAAGACTTTGGTTCTTACTTGGGCAGCTGCTTTGGGAGAAACTTGACATTAATTTTGAGTACTTATTCCAGAATTGGAAATGTGTATTTTACTGATGTAGCTTTTGTTTTGCTTTGCTTCTAGTCTACTCTCTGTAGACTCCCGTACATTCTTTTCTCCTTAATAAAATCCTCTCTTCTAATCAAAAAAAAAAAAAAAAAAATTCTAATCATAAAGATCAAACAAGTAGACATATAGGACTACTGTTCAAGGTGTCAATTTTATGATCTTAATCAGCTCTAGTACCTTTGATCTTTCCCCATTTCATTTTGATCTTTCTCCATTTCATCAGTCTAGCTTCTTTACGTTCATTACGGTGATTAACTTTGCTAGACACACCAATATTTTATACCGACCGAGAGAAATCTCCTAGAACCCACCAAGAGAAAAATAGGAGTGATGTCTTTTATTCACCATAAGATCCATCGTAATTGTGCACCAGTTTTATTCTCGCTATTTTTTAAGTTAAAGGCAGGATGAATACAGATTCATTCTTGCTATTTTATTTGTGTCCATTTCACTCATACTAATTTTTACTCGTCCATTAGAACCATGTTTTAAAAATATTTGGACAATTGACCCAATTTCCGCTTTGGATACAGTTTTGAATCATGAATTCTTGCCACGGAAGTTATTAACAGTAAGGTGCACAAGTAGACGGAAAAATGATGAAGATCGATGGTTGTGAATTTTTTTTTTTTTTTTTTTTTTTGAAGCAATTGTGAAAGTTAAATGCTCTTCAGTATAGTGTCGTCAGGATTCTGGAACGCGTGGATGGTAAATCAACTAAAGAAACGCTAGGCAAAATATACGAAAATACCGATACCTGTCTTAGTCAATGTGTAGGGTTGACAAATTAAGAAAGGGGGCAAGAATAATGAATGAATTTTAAAAGTAGCAGACACATGAATATTGTACCAACTGCCACTGGTACAGTGCTTGAAATGGACAGAGAAGTGTCCGAAGGGCGTTTTAGAGACGAAAATGCTTGATTTCAGAATTTGACTACTGTTGGTTGATTAGTCAACCCTGGTCATTCTCATTGTTAGCACATCATGGTAATTTATAGACCACCTATATTTTTGATCCCGCTTCAGTCGCTAGAGGGTGCAAAGCAACTATTAGGACTTGTATAGTCGGCAATGGGGGTCATTGGCATAGCAATGGAGATCAATTAATGCAACACACGGTACAAATATACGAGTCTACATGGGAGTCAGTGTAGGGTTGATGAAGCAAAAAGTGGGGCAAAAATAATAATGTTCTTACTTTAATCAAAAAGTCTTTACGGACCGAGCTGAAAAAACCAAGTGAAAATCGCCACAAACAAACCCACCCCTACACGATCTCGAGGGGCTGAGCCCATTAAAAAGAAAAGAAAAAAAACTGTGAGAGGCGATTTTTTACCTGGTTTGGTTTTCTCGGTCTTTAGAGAAGGACTGTACTTTAATTACACACAGTACGAAAATTGTACAACAACTGCAACCGTGAAGTGGATAAGAAGACTGAAAATCTAGCTCTCAAAAAGGCGTGTTAGCAAAAAACCCATCTCAGACAACCATAATTATTAAAATTCTTATTAAAGATTTATTTTTACTTGAGATCAAATTTTAGCTAAACCTAATTTCATAATCCAAATTCCTTCAGGATCGTTAAGTTACTAAGACTCCAAGACACCTTAGCTCTAAGACTCAAGACACCAAGACTCCTTAACTCTAAGTTCCAAAGACAAAAGATACCAAGACTACAAGTTTCAAGTTACAGGGAATCGAGATTCAGAGAATCAATTCTAAGATAGTCCCTTCTTTGAACCAAAGATTCTAAGATCCCAAGCTACTAGATGCTGGAAATATCCAAAATTAGGGATTATTCTTCTGCATCTCTTTAACTTTTATAATCAATTTGGTTTCATCTTTGCTCCGATTCATTTGAAGCGACGGAAGTCTCAAAGGATTTATCATTAATCCCTAAGAATTCTTTTTAAATTGATCCTTTCTTACCGCTTAATTGATTCCTGTTTAACTTTCGATATTCAATTTTAACTTCCAAATCTTTGTTTATTACTTTGTTTTTAAAACATTGTGTTTCCTTAACGTATACTAGTATTTGATATGACACTCATTAAATTTTACAAAAGAAATTTAGCATCTCTGGCAAGACTTATGCACTAGTGTGATTTCAAACCCTATGCTACAACCTGGAAAAAGGGAAACCTCCTTCAAAAACAAGGGACTAAAGGAAATTCACAAACAATCTTTTGCATTAGCACCACTATTTCTTCGCTTGGTATTGAGAACCTTCTCTGCTTGCCTCCGTTGAGGTAATTCTAAATCTTTCTAATCATAAAGTTTCTTTCAATCTGAAGATTTGTTGACTAACCAATTACAAAATAGATCTTTGCAAACCATGTCTGCTGAGAATCAATTGAGAACTATCTTTATCACTGTTAAATGTGTAATACTAGGAATGTTTAGATACCCTGAAGTTTCTTATTTATGGCAGTTCATAAGTTTGATAGCTTGGAATTGCTAAGGGTTAGGTAAAATATAGACTAGGAACAGCCTCCTTGACATATTAAACAAGGAAAACCCAAAGATCCTTTTTCTCTCAAACTAAACAAAGAATCAAATGAGATGAAACAAATTTTAAGAATGGTAAATTCCATAATTTTTTATTAGTTCCAACTAGAGGAAGTGGCAGGGGATTGTGTCTCATTTGGAAGAATAATATTAATATCAATATTGATGATCAAGCCTTTAACCATATAAATGCTACCATTACAGCACTCCAATAGATAACAAGAGATGGATTCTCACTTGCCTTTATGGCATCCCTTATATAAAATCAAACTTAATTTCGAGCATTATAAAAAAGATGTCTAAAATCATGACAAACCTTGGGTCATTATAGGGGACTTAAATGTCTTGCTTCATAAGGAGGAAAAGAAAAGGTAGATTTTCTTTCAAGAAAAATGAAGCAAAAATTTTCAATAATCTGATAAACAAATGTAACCTAATGGACTTAGGCTTTACGGGATACACGTATACTTGGAATAACCATAGACATGGTGAGGAAAACATTGAACAAAGGTTGGACAGAGCCTTAGTGAATGGTAAATGGAATAGAAAATATCCCAATTCTAGCGTAAAACACCTAGGGCCCTTAGCCTCTGATCACATTCCTATAAAACTAAATTTGCATAATCACTGGGATGATGGCCCTACCCCCTTTAAATACTTTGAAGAATGGATAAAACATGAAGACTGTAAGAAACTCATTCAAGATAGTTGGAACACTACTGTTCAGGGGTCACCGGCTTACAAAGTTAACAAAAAGATGGGAAATATTAAACATGTTCTTCGTTTATGGAATAGAAAAAGCTTTGGTAATATAAATAGTAATATAGAAACTATAAATAAAAACCTAGAGCAAATAAACAAGATCAGGAATTATGAAAACAAGTCAAAGGAGTTAGCCAACCTAAGAATTGACCTTGCTAAGTGGTATGCAATCAAAGAAAAATTTTGGAAAGATAAAAGTAGGGATCAAAATCTAGCTCTCGGTGATAGAAACACTAGATACTTCCACACTAAAACCAAACAAAGATTTCGAAGAAACAGAATAGACATGATAAAAATGAGGACAACTTTTGGCTAAATTTAAAGAGGAGATCTCTCGAGTGTATTACTCAACATTTCCTCAAATAGCGATTTCTTAGAAACCAGAGCATAGACCAGAACCTAATAAACCTTATACCTACTAACATCACCCAAGCTGATAATGAAATGCTATGTTCTAAGCCTTTAGAAACTAAAATAAAAAAGACTCTTTTTTCTATGGAACCCGATAAAAGCCCTGGGCCTGATGGGTTCCCTCCCAATTTCTTTCAACAGAATTGGGAAATCATTGGAACTGACATGATAAATATGGTACAAACTTTCTTTGAAACTAGCCATATCTCTAAGGAGATGAATGCTTCCTTTATATCCTTAATACCTAAAACCCTGAACCCAACTACGCCAGTAGAATTTAGACCCATAGCGTTAGCAAATACTTGCTATAAAGTGATCTCTAAACTTATGGCAGGCCGTATAAAAGGCCTGTTAGGTAAACTAATTTCGCATTTTCAGTCGGCTTTCATCCAGGGAAGAAAGATAGCGAAAAAACATAACATTAGCTCATGAGATAATCCACAAGATGAAAAAACTCTAAATCTAAGAAAGGTTTTAATGATTAAAAATCGATATGTCGAAAAGCTTTCGACAGTGGTCGAATGGGACTTTCTAACTCGGGTTATGAAAAATGGGTTTTTAACCAAAAATGGTGTAACTTAGTGCATCAGTGTGTCTCTACTACCACTTTATCTGTCCTCCTTAATGGTTCTCCTAAAATTTTTTTTTAAACCTTCGAGAGATCTGAGACAGGGAGACCCCATCTCCCCTTATCTTTTTCTCTTTTGTATTGAAGTGCTTTCTAGATCTATACGCTGCATGCGAGAATACCGTCGATCAAAGGTATAAAGTTGGTCCATCAAGCCCCTTCTTTAAGTTATCTCTCTGTTATTCATTGATGATTGTCCGGTGTTTTGTAAGGTAAGGAATACCTATCAAAATCTGGTCAATCTATTCAAAAAATTTAGTTTGGCCTATGGCCAACTAATTAACCTAAGTAAATCAGATGTCTTCTTTAGTAAAAAAACTGAAACTAGTATTCGACACAAGGTAAAAGAAATTCTAGGTGTGTCTTCTATACCCCTAACTGACAAGTACTTAGGATCACCATTGTTTACTAACAAATCAAAAATTTCTTGTTTTGAAACTTTATTGGAAAACCCGAGAACTAGGATCACAGATGGGATGGTATTAATTTGAACAACGCGGAAAACTATTATGATAAAAAATATTACTTCATCCGTTTATGTGTATCAAATGAACTGTTTTAAAATACCGGTAAAAATTTGTAACCAAATAACAAAAATGCAAAGGAATTTTTGGTGGGGAAAGAATGAGAAAGGTTTGAATGAGAACGGGAATAAAGGGGTGTGTCTAAAAAACTGGACTTCCATCTGTAAAAGTATGGAAGAAGGAGGCTTGGATATAAAAAATGTTAAAAAGTTTAACATTGATATGATAGCTAGGATGGGTTGGAAATTGAACCAAAATCCTGATTTCCTTTGTGCTAGAATACTAAAAGCAAAATACTATCCGAATTGCGACATATTACACATAAAACAAAAACCTAAGTCAAATGATAGTTGTCCGGAAAGGGTTTCTCTCCAGGATCAACCAAATAAAAAGTGTCTGCTTCGGGATCTAGGAAATGGTAGAAGAACATCGATATTTTGGGAGGATCTTTGGATCCCTGTGGACGAAAGTTCCAATTCGAAAAACTCTATCAATACCGAGGGACTTAGCAAGGTTAGTGATCTAATAATCAAAACAAAAATGGGACCATGATAAACTTATCGATGTTTTGATAGTCAAACAATAGAAATAATAAAGAAGATTAGAATACCAGGTGAAGCAAATAGGGCACTTGTGTGGAATCTAAATAAACAAGGTATGTTCTTTGTAAAATCTTTATATAAGCTCATGAACGCTGGAGCACACAATGCCGACACTAAATGGAGTAGAATATGGAACATGGAGACAACCCCTAAAGCAAGATTTTTATTTGGAAGGTAGCCCACACCATTCTCGCCTTAATAGTATGCGTGTAGCTGCAATCCTTCCGTACATCGATACTAAATGCAAACTCGTAATGAAGGTCAAGAATCTCTTACCCACTTATTTCTCGGCAGTTGTACTTACGCCTCTGTGTATGGATGCATTTTAATTTCGATATGGCTTACATTAAAAATGGAACCACAACTTTCCATGATTCGCTAACAAACCGTTTCTTAACCCAAACATGGGGGACTACAATATAGATTGGCATGTTTTCTCGCAAGATTACTATTTGGATGATATGGAAAGTTCGATGCAATGTGGTGTTTAAAAAGAAAACACAAAATAATATTATAACTGCCAACAACATCATCAAATTCATAAATAGTTACAACACAGTGAACAACAAAGATCATAACATAATGGATGAGCTTTATTATAACTCTATAAAGGATGTTGTCTTACATTAACAAATACCGTTGAAGGGACAGAAGAAATATGGTCCCGAATATTAATATTGTGTCGATAAAGGAATCTAATTCTAACCGAAAGAGGGGAATTGTTTGACTTTGCTTGATCACACATGCACAGTCAGAGAAGCAAGAGGTCTCTTTATTGAAAAACACAACAATAGAGGAGATAGAAAGAGCTGGAGCTGAAGTGCTTTTCCAATGGGCAACGTGGCTGGAGTAGACACAAAAATTTCTTTTTGTATGCCAACCAACTCTGTGTTGTCAGGGAATGTATGTAGAGCAAGACAAAAGACTACATGATAAGTGAAGATGTTGGTAACTCAACAAATTTTGCCATAAATTTCTTTAGCCTGACTTTAGCTTGGTCTTGAGAACTGATGTAATATGGGCAAGAAACTTTCTTTTTTGTAACAAGTATGAAATTAAACATATCCTAAAGATCATAGCCTAAGGGTTTTACTAAACTATCTAAACACTCAACAGTGGAGTGATCATGTAATGTTAATCCGAAATTCCAACCATGGAATATTCGGGCAAAATCAATATATTGTCCGAGGAGGTTCCTCTTTTTCTGGAAAAAAAAAAGGCGTGTTAGCGTAAAGACTGGACTTTAGTAAGATACTAGGATAAGATTTTAATCAGAAAGATCAAACAAGTTGACTATCGATTAATTAGCTGACATATGGTATTACTTACTGCTCAAGGTGTCATTTTTAGAATCTTAATCAGAGGATTAAGCTCTAGTTTAGATTTTGTCAATCTTCATCAGTCAAGCTATTGATGTTTTGCGTAGGCTACAATCCGGTGAATTTCAAACCCTCGTGACAACAAATTCTTGTCACCCATGGACTTTCATTTCCAGTGGAAAATAAAGCTTGAATGTCAACATGCAATGCTATATATGATATGAATGGAAATCAAATTTGAAAGAGATTTTTGAATCCTAAATTAAAACGTTTAAACTATGCATGCATTGTTGCCAATAGGTGAAAAAACAATCCCTATGAATTTCCAGGTAACTTATCTTGATTTAGACGTTATCAATTTTAGGTGATATCATTGGTGGCTAACGCTTGCTGCCTCCATGAGATTATGAATAAATAAATTTAACGAATTCAAAAAATTTAATATTGCTAACTTGTTCATAAAATTAGGTCCATTTTGGTAGTTCAATGCACGTTCGAATCACGAATTCTTCTTGATACTTGAATTCATTTTCCAATTCATTTTCCAAGGGTCCGTCCCTAAGCTACCAACTGCATCGTAGTTAATTGTTTTCTGGAGTGACATCAATTGAGTCCACCACAACAAGTAATCCTTGTAACCATTGTTTGGAAGAATCGGCCAGCATAAATGAGTTTGGTCTTCCAGAATTTTAAAAGTGAGAAGGGGGCAAAACTAAAGTGATCAATTTTAAAAGTAAAGTAACCGACTTCACTACACTACTAGTACATGTATATGGTACCAACTGCTACTAACGGTGAATGGACAACAAGACAGACAAGTGTAGCTCTCGGAAGGGCGTGTTAAAGACGAAAATGCTTTATTTCTCCCTAAAACAATTTGACTACTGTTGGTTCCTCGTCATTTCATTTACTACTCCCTCGTGTTTTTTTTTTTAGAGAAAATTAAGCAAATTAAGAGAACTAATTATTCAAAGCGGTCCTCATGACACTCACAACAAAAAAGCCAAGCCTGAAATCATCTTCCCACTCACTTCTGCAGCAAAAGAAGTTAAAGGCGAAACTACTCCACACGATACTCACCATCAAAAGAAATTAAGCAAAAATTATACTTAAACCAAAGAATATCTTTGACTTCCCCCATTGGAAACCACCATTTTTTTAAAACATCTATTTATAAACCAAATTTCATTATTTGGTGAATCTTTTATGAAAGATATTGGCTTTATTTGCACATATGCCAAATCGAGACTCTTAACGTAGACTTTTGACTCGTTGAAGTTCTAGTGTTAGTTTTGTGGAGTTTCATCATCAGTCAAGTTTGTAACGTGGTGTTTTTGCAGGGATTCAACATACTGACTCGTAACCTATTCAAGTCATCAACATCTAGCAAATTTTCTGCTCACGGCAGTTGAAAAATGATGCTATTGCAGGCAAAGATTTTGATCACATGGGATATTTGGCTAGACACGTACCGTACCAACCTACTAACATTTCTGCCGGATGACCCCAATAGTAAACTCCTTTTTTACCAACTCGTAGGTTGATATATACTTGATTCGACTCTAGCTTAGACGGTTAGGATAGTTTAACCAGTCATTTCATAGTCATCACATCTGAGTCTGACTATTAGCTACGTAAATTGATGAAACACAAAATTGGTCAAAAAGACCAAAATCAACAATTCCCAGTTAAGAGCACTTGCGCTTTCGATCATCGTTTAAATAGCAAAAATTAAAAGATATTGTTTAAATGATGGACAAAAATTTAAAATAGGCAGATGTAAACCATTTCATCCCTCCATTTTCAAATATTTTTTTTCTTATTTTTATTTTACACAGTGATGCATCAAGTTTCATCCTTACTATTTTTTTAAATAAGCCAGATGAATCCAGTTTCATCCTTGCTATTTTTTTTTTGGCTATTTCACCCGTACTTTTTTTACTCGTCCATTTGAACCGCGTTTTAAATTTTTTTGGACAAATGACCCATTTTCTCGAAACACAAAGAGATGACCGGGTTATAAACAGTTTGAGCCCGTAAAAAGAAGAAGAATTGACACGGGTGAATAGATAAATTTGAATTCTGGAAAAAATTATCGGCAAAGTAAAATGTGAAAAGACAAGCTTATGCGATATTATAGATGGAAATTTCATATCGCCCACTCTATAAAGTAAACGAAATGAGAAGAGGCAAATGTAGGAGTGGAATATCGCATATATCAATAAATACGCAAAGTGAAGATTATCTAACGTAAGCGGTGACTATCGCATAAAGTAAAATCGGGACGACGTATTTGATGATGTCAAAGAAAGTCACGAGTATAGTGTGATGATCTATGCGATGTATAAACCAGTGGCGAGAATGAGTGAGGTACATGAGCGAATGTAACGCATGTTGATTCCAAAATAGTGGGATCTCTTAGCCGTCATCCACTATGGAGAACTTATATATGTAAAGAAGTTATCACATGAGAGGATCCTTAGTATGCGATAGACAAAAAATTGTGAGAGAAAGTTTATTCTATAACAAGAGTTTCATCAGAATATCTCGTAACAAATTATAAATCTTTAAAATAATAAAAGAATTCCATTATGGTTACTTTAATCTTGTCTAAATATATCAAGCCACAATAGGGATTTCGCAATTACACAATGAGATAACAAAATCACTCTTAGATATAGTATGTGAATCTGTATAATTGGGTCACCGGCATAGCAATGGATCAATTAATGCAATACATGGTAAAACACGAGTTTACACTGTAGTCAATGAAGGGGTGATGAAGTAAGAAGTGGGCAAGAAGAGAAAATAGTGTACGTGCATGCTTATTTTAATTACAACAGGACATATTGTACAACTACTACTGCCGTGAAATGGATAGGGATAAGAAGACAGAAAATCCAGCTCTTGAAAAGGCGTGTTAACGTGTATAAGAATAATCTCTAGTTCTGATTTTCATCGGTCAAGCTTCTTCATGTTTTGAGTAGGTGATTTAGCCGAGGATTTTTTTTTTTTTTTTTTTTTTTTGACTAGCAACCTATTAAACTACTTCGACATCCTTGCAAATTTGTCGTTTCATCAAATTTGCAGCTGTTGATATACTTGTGAATTTACAATTTCATCAAATTTGCAGCTGTTTGATATTGCAAAACTTCACAGTCGAAAACTGTGGTCTAGATGATTGCTTCCAAAAAACCAAAACTGTGGTCTAGATGATTGCTTCCAACATTAAGATTGGCGCGGCCGTGCGCCAGGAGGGCACAATTATATTCCTACAAATCCTACTTAGATTAAGCGCCCCCAACAAGAATTAAATAATGTCAGACTCAAACAGTCCCCACAATCCTTTTGACCGCCCATATATTCCCTCCTTCTTGCTAGTTTCTTTACTGTCTGTCTATCAAGAACAACCACCCATTTCATCAAAAAATCTTTGTCTGGAAGCAGTGAACTGTATCTTCAAATTCCAAAGTTTTTCAAACCCTCGTGAGTAGAAATTTTTGTAATATGAAACCCACTACTCATTTCCGTTTAATTTTCCACAGAGAAAAGTATAGTATCCCACGTCACTCGTGTGCAAACATTATTCTCACTGTCTGAAACTTCTTCACTTTCATATTCATTTGTTTCTCTTTTATTTATTCAATTCTAGTAAAATATTGATTCTAAATTTGATATAAATAGAATAGAATATATGATAGGTTAGATATCCTGTCAGAAACATTTGTGTGCTGCAACAGTTTGGTTTTAGGAGCAGCAGACAAAGTTGAATCCTTCTTCTAGTTACAATTTGAACAAGAAAGAAGAAAAAGACTCTGGGTTTGGCTAAGATTTTCAGGTAATGATTTGGTTCTTTGTTTGTTTTCTTGTTTTAGAACATGGGTTTTGATTGAAAATCTTGGTTTTTCAGACATTTGGTTAGGTTTCCATTTAAGGGTTCTTAACTTCTTTTGTTGAATGTTTCTAATTTGATGTTTTTAGGATACAATCTGAATAGAGTACAAAAGTTTTGATGAATTGACACTAGCATGGATGTGGGTTTTGTGTTTGATTTGTGAAATCAGTGTCTATGATGTTTGTGATATGGAGATTTTGGGGTTTCATTTTAAGAACCCTTAAGTCTTTGATTTTACTTATGTTTAGTGACCATTTTAATGGATGTTTGTGAAATTTTACTACAGAACAATAGGACTAAGACTGGGTTACTTTTGATTTTATGGAACAGGTTGACTTTTTGGTCTCCTTTGAAGTTTGGTTGGTCATACTACTACTTGAGCTTCAATGGGTTTATCATTATCTTTACTTTTATCAGCTTGGAAAGAAATTATTGTGAATAGAGGTATGGTTGGAATTACGGATAACGGCGAAGAAGTTATAGTTAGACCATTAGTTTCAATAGAAAAGATGGTGAGATCATTGTTAGGAATGTTAGTTTTAAGAAGAAAGATAATTCGGAAAGTGAGTCGCTGTCTGATAATGGGTCTGATACTAAGATGGTAATGGAGGAATCCACGGGTTTTAAGAATTGGGAACGGACTAAGCTTACGCTGAAGACGGTGTTTTCGTTTAAGAATCCGTTCATTGACAACAACGATAGTTATTATTCTTCATTTACATCGAGAAACAAAGACGGGGCTGCTTCGGTTGATAAGAAAGCGAAATCACCATCATTTCGAACCAGAAGTTATGTATTCTCCAAGGCCTTGAGCGAGTTTTGATGCAGCAGCTGTTAAGCTGCAAAAGGTTTATAAGAGTTATCGAACTCGAAGAAATCTTGCTGATTGTGCAGTTCTTGTTGAGGAGCTTTGGTTAGTCCTCTATTAACCCTGGAGTGAAATCCTTGAAATTGATTTGTTATTTTTTTCGAAATAGTGTTGTTTTGCTTAGAAATCTTACTGAGTTAGTTACTTTTAATGATGTAGGTGGAAAGCACTAGACTCTGCAGCTCTTAAACTGAGTTCGGAAACATTCTTTGATGTCGAGAAACATGAAACTGCCTCTTCACGATGGACACGTACATTGACTAGAGCTGCCAAGGTATATGTTCTTTTACAACAAAATGGACCGGCACTTGTTGGAGGATTAACTTGATACTAAATCAATTGGTTTCTACTTGCAGGTTGGAAAAGGTTTGTCCAAGGATGAAAAGGCGCAAAAATTAGCCCTTCAACACTGGCTTGAAGCTGTAAGTTCTTAAATCTTCATCAGTGTTTACCAATTTACTGAAACATATCTCTTGAGTTGCATAACTCGATGATTTGGTTGATCTTGACTTGACCAGCCTCATTTTTGTCAATGTTGACAAAAATAGTACTTGGTCACTGGAGTTCTTGGAAATTTGACATTTGAATTGAGATAGTTTTGCTTACTTCCTGTTTTATTGTACAGATTGACCCACTTCACATCGTTACGGTCATAACCTTCATTTCTATTATGATCTGTGGTTTGACTGTGGAAGTTCCCAACCTTTCTTCTACTGGTAAATATACACTAGAACATTTTACACTTGCAATTGTACTTATTGGCGGTGCACAAGCTTTTGCAGTTTTCTTATATTTCAATACTTGTTTCCTATGTAAAGGTTGGATGTTGGAGATGGCAAAGAAGTAAATCTTGAAAGGTGCCCGAGGAGCACACTCCAACGCCAATGTATCGAATATCTTGGACCAGTAAGTCCTTCACTGACATGTAATTGTATTTCCCACTGATATATGATCTGGAGACTTGGTCATTTAGGACATGTACTTAGGGGTTTAACTGCTAAACTCACAGTTCATTTATTCTGATCTTTCAGAAAGAGAGGGAAATCTATGAAGTAATCGTGGAAGATGGAAAGCTTGTCTACAAACAAGGTGGAGAGTGTGTGGATACTGTTGGTTTCAAATGGATTTTCGTCCCAAGCACATCGAGATCATTGTATGGGGAAGAAGAAAGGACAGTTTCAACACTCTAGTTTTCTATCTGTGGTGCTACAACAGCGGCTGGAAGATTAGTGGCTCATGATGGGTTCTTGAGGTATACACAGTTGTTGCATCTTGCATTTGTAGAAATATTTCATAATGTCATTGTCCTCAGTGATTCTAAACTTGTTTCCCATACTTTCCGTAGGGCAATCTTGGCCATACAGCGCCAATACCTCCCAACGGAAGAGAATTTCAAAGAATTCATCAGCTCTTGAGGAACATAATGGGATCTCACCAATGTTAAGGTAATACTTGCTGCCCAGTCCCCACTACCCCAAATGATTCCCTCAAAGCTGGTTCAAATCTCCTTTTGAACCATATGAATGCTTTCTATATCTAATAAACATGAATCAAGTGACTGACATTATTCATATTTTGTCTTCCCAGAGATGTGCAAATGACGAAGACTGCCCATCATCATTAAAGTTGATTTACAGTGGGGAAGGTGATAAGGTGGCACATGTAGGGTCCATCATTCAAACTCACTGATGCACCCCAGTGATTGATAATACTGGTGCTCCTAAAGAAGAGACTGACGGCAAGGCACAACCACAGAAGTTCGATTTAGCCAAGCGTTTATCATGCAAATGGAGTACAGGAACCGGACCTCGTATCGGATGTGTCAGTGACTATCCAACTGAACTACGATTCCGTGCACTCGAACACGTCAATTTATCGCCAAGAGTCAGGACCGGAAGTGTTGGGTACTCAGGACCGATCCCTTCACCGCGACCTAGTCCGAAGATTCGACTTTCTCCAAGACTTGCTTACATGGGTCTGCCTAGTCCTAGAAGCTCTGTACCCAGTAGAACAGCTTCCTGTTAAGCTGATTGCAGTAACTAACCAGGGTCATCTTTTTTACCGGCTCAACTTGTGCCCCTCCCTAATCAATAGGCTCAATAAATTTTTAATGGGTGAGAAATGGAAAAATGAGAAATTAATGTTCATTTTTTTGCCATTTTCTCCCGTTTTTGTAATTCAAAAAGTTTATATTCAATCAAATTCTTTTTATTTTTCACCTCCTGTTTTTTGAATTTGATCTGCAATCAATTCTGCCATGGAATATTTTAAGGTTTCTGTTACAGAATTGAATTCTGAAGAATCTGAACTTCATTTGGTGCGATGGTCGGTGGGTCAATCAACTGGAGATTAACATGTGATGGTTGTTTTCGTTCAAGGTGGAGGAATGCTTGAGGCGACCAATGTGCTTTGACCAATAAGACTTTAATGTGTGTCTTTGACAAAGTAAATACAGTAGTAGATATGTTGGGACAAAAATCTGTACTGCCTAGTAGTCGGCAGGTTAAGAGCCCAAGGTCAATATTTTGACAGTTGTTTTTAAATTTTCTAGAGTTGTCTAACAGATAGCGACTAGACATGGTGCAAGTGTAGTCTGTAAACCAGTAGACGTGCACAGTCTAGATTTTAAACAAGAACCGCAGTATTCATTGGATATACGGTAGATTCTTTAGATACGA
>JAJJWW010016085.1:0-99623 GCA_023531295.1 Papaver armeniacum | reverse complement strand
TAGTTAGACGTAGTATTAAGGAATACTGTAGGATCATAATATCGCCACAACAACAATTCGCGAAGACAACGGATAACAACATTGCGAGTGAGTCGCAGAGGGTCAAATATGAATGACGCACTGGATGACGATAGGAAGATATGAAATCTGGCGAAAGTTAAGAAGTGTCGCGAATACGAATACTTGTACGCCTGCGACACTTCGCGAGACGTTCCCGAAAATAAAGGACAGCTTAGCTGTCATTCACTATGTATTACCCTATATAAAGGGATGAGTGAATCTGTTGTAGGGGGTTCTTTTTTGGATTGGAAAGCAAGTCATTAGGAGAGAGAAACAGAGCGAATGTTAGTAAGATCTTAAGTGTAATTCCATTTTCCTGTGTAAACGTATTAAGAAAATTATTAATAAATATTCTTAATTGCTCATCTATTATCTTCTGAATGGATTAGTTAAACAAAATATAGTGAGGGATGTATTGTGGGATTTCCTGCAACTACATATTGGCGCTAGAAACAGGGAACTGAAAAAAGATTGGCTTAGAGATTTGGAAGAATTTGAATGCGATAATTTTCAAAAGATTTACTAAAAGAGAAATGGCTAGAAGAAGAAATGTACTTGAACAACCTGTGAGAAGAAGTGGAAGACTTGTTGGAGAAAGGAGAATCGAACAAGGAGAATCGTCAAGGGTGAATATGAGAAATGATGAAGAAAATCATGTTCAGCATTTAATTCCTCCGATAACAAATGAAACTGTGGATTACGATAGAGTAAGCGTACATACATGGAGGTCGAATTACGAGGATGAAAGGGAAGAAGAGCAGCAGTTGATGAATAACGGACACGAAGGAGGAGACCAAGAAATGAATCTAGGAAATGTAGAAATCACAAAGAATTTGAAACATTGAGACAATCAATACATGAAGAAAGGCGAATAGAGGTAGAAGAGCGAGCAAATTTGACAAGACAGAATCATGAATTAAGAATGGAAAATATGAGATTGCAAATAGAAGATCAAGAAGCACTGCGAGATCGAGTTCAAGATCGACTAGGGAAGAAAGAAGGAGAGCCTTACCAACGAAATTACGGAGGTAGAAAACCAACAGAAACACAAAATCTCGAGATCGAAACATCACGAAAGAAGAGAGGACGAGAAGATCGTTATATTCCCCATCCCGAGAATTTCCAAGATGAGCAGAGTGAAGAAAATCGGGGAGCTAGGCGATTTGGGGGCCAAATGATCCGGGCGAAGGAAGAGCAATCGCACGGAAGAGAAGCATTGAGAAGGCAAAAAGAGATTGTGGACGACATTTGAGAAACATTATGTCTTAACAAGCACGCTTAGCCCGCGAGAGAGAGAGAGTAAGAGCGAAGGGAAAACCAAGAATTGGAAGAAGCAATCCGACAAAATAATCACGACAACCGAGAAAGGAGGCGAGCACAAAATCGTGTCAATAGAAATACCAATGGAGAATACGAAAGGATGCGAGAGGAGAGTTGATAGAGAACCCAGAAGAGAGAATGATAGATATAATGGTGTGCGAATTGATGAAAAAGACGAAGGAGAAAGTCGCAGAGAAAGGAGAGAAGAAAATAGCGAACAAGAAGGTCAAAACAGGCATGAACGTAGGAGGCGAGAGGCAGAGCTAAAAAGACCAACGAGAATCAAATCCCGAGGAAAATGAGCAAATCTTGAAAGAATTGGCGAAAATGAGAAAATTGTTAAATAGTAGGAAGGAAGGAGGAAGAAGACAGTTGGATGAAGCCATCACGAAGCTGCGAAGACTCCTTTCACAATAGAAGTACAAATGGGAGGAATACCACCTAAATGCAATCGCCCGCATTAACCAACATTTCGATGGAATAACCCATGCGATACAACACATCAAGGCTTATATGAGATGTATGTTACAATGGGAGAATCATGATGCCATATTGTGCAAATACTTCGCATCAAGCTTAATTGGAGAAGCACCGAAATGGTTTGAAGGATTACAGAAACACAATCTCATCATTCAACCATTTACAAACTATTTTCTTGGGAGCGTATATAAGTAACAATTCCACGCGACCGAATTGAAGATGTATTCGGATTGAAACAAAGAGTTGGGGAGAGTTTAAGACATCTGACAATGAGATGGAGGACAATGTGCAGTGAAATGGCCGGAAGGGTAGAGGAAAGATATCTCATTTTATCATTTGTAAAATATTCAGATATTCGCAACAAGTTTGTTATACATTCAAATATTCAGAATTAAAAATACGATTACGATGGCTGAGCTGCGAGAACTCCAAGAAGAATACATTGCTTTGGAAGAAAGACAAAATGAAATGGAATCATACCCGATTGCGAATACAAGTTCGAACGCTGCGAATGCAAGTTTATTACCAAAATTTTTAAACTCGGTGGCGACCACTTCGCAAGGGCAACCTAAAATAGAGTTGATGATGGACAGCGGAAAATAGTGGCTATGGGGGCCGAGATCGGAGGAGTTTGATAGAGAAAGGAACTACTACAACCGCGGCAACAATAATAAAATTCGAGAGATTAGATCATATGCAAGAAACTTATGGAGGACGAAGGCGGAATAACCATGGAGGGCCAAGAAATCGCAGTGGTATGGGAAGAGATCGAAATGCCACCACTAAATGCTAGTGTGGAAAAAATTTGGGAAGCTATACTTGTAATGGAGGACGTACCACCACCATGGAATGCGAGGAGTGAACCACCACCAAGTGACGAAGTCATGAATATTGTTCTTACCATCGCTTTCATGGACATCTAACAAATGACTGCGAAACATAAAGAGAATTATTCTCGAGAATGATTGATCGGGGAAAGTCGACTCATTTTCTAAAAGATGAAGAGAAAGGGAAGCAAGTATTAGCAACATCACCATCGAAAGTACAAAGAAACAGGTATCAAAGAAGGGAAAAGAAGCATTCGTAATAGAAGTGGGAACAAAGGCCAAAAATCTATTTTGCAATTCTATCGTTCATTCATATCGTACAATTGAAGATTTTCACGATAACGTGCTTAGTAGAGTATATGCAAGAGATTTCCATAACAAAGAAGTGATGAACACAATGAGAAAGTCGCAATTGAAAGATTGGCAGCTAAAAATTATTTCTTTCTCTGCAAACGAGGTACCCAAAGGAAGAGAAGCACATGATAGCCCGTTGGTGGTACGACTGGACATTAATCCAAGACCAGTTGATGGAGAAGATGACGAAGCGAAAAATTGTTGGGCAATCAATAGAATCCTAATCGATCTTTTTGGAAGTTCGGTGAATATTCATTTTACCATACTTATAAGACTATGGGTGGAGAGGATGAAAATTTGATTCCTTCAACGTACAAAATCTACGGTTTTAACGGGCACGAACAAACCTAAAGGAGAGGTTCACATGAGGATACCTTTACAAGGATTATCGACGAAATTTTATTCTCATGTGGTTGACGTGGAATCTCCTTATAACGCATTAATTGGGCGACCATGGCTGCACGAAATCTTGGGAGTAGCATCAACATACCATCAATGTATAAAGTTTCCCCTTCCAAATGGTATTGGAATTATAAAGGGAGATTGGAAGGAAGGTCGAAATGTTATGAGGTTGACGTAGAGAGAGTCTGCGAAGAGAGAAATGCTAAAAGGAAAGGTTGGAAACAGAATATCAAAGATGAACAGAGAAAGAGAAGTCAATGGTGGATACTATAGAGATAAGAAGTGAAGAAGCATCGCGAAGTGCCGCAAGAATAGGCGAATGTTACGATCTTTGCAAAAATAATTGGTTGTAGTTCATCGCGAAATGCCGTAGAAACATCGCGAAGTGCGCGAGATGAATGCATGGAAGCAAAGAATGTTACGATGGAAAGGAGTCCTTGAAGGATTGGGATAACGCTGAGGCAAAGAGTACAATGAACAAAAGGCATAAAAGTAAAATGAATGGTCTGTGATAAGTAATCGACAAAGATATATCGAAGGCAAGACAAAGAAGAAATGATATGTGAGAATTTCGACAAGAAGAATGTACAAGAATCCGAGAGAAAAATGAATGAAATAAGATTGTGCGATGTCTTCGCAAATTAAATATCCGTGACAATTAAATATGAATGATTGAATGATCTAACAACAATGAATGAGTAAATGAATGGGACGAACCTTTATGGCGTACACCCTAGTTCGCGAATTACATTTCGTAAGAGGCAAATGTAAGACCTAAAGTGCGTCATATAAGGGGTATCTCTTAACATGGCTCGGGGAAAAGGTTACACCGCCCGGAACTGGGTCATGCAGATTTGGGGCCCATGAAAGCCTATCCGGAAGAGGTACCTTGGATTCCCAACTATATATGTAGGTTATACCCTGGTTGGGCGACCGAGGTCTCTTTCAAGGAGTCGGCGTATGATCAAGGCGGCAGAGGTACCGGTTGAGTCAAGAGTGCGGGGAGCATGGAACTTCCTTACCACTCTTGACAAGTCTTGGCGCATCTTTCCGGCCCGAAGAAAACTCCACTTAGGGTGCAGCCTTGTAACCATAAACTCTATAGGTATAAGGGATAAGAGGTCATGAAAACAATCAAGTTGTTGTTAAGACCGGATGGGAGGAGCTAGCCTTGTATGGCCGATGTACGCCTCCTTGAAGGGGCAACCAGGGAGATGATAAGGGCGGCACCCTCCATTAGGGAGCTGATAAGTGCCAAAGACGCAAATGTCACGAGGCTTTGTTTTCGCAAGGAAACTTAGGCTTGTCATATTTGTGCAATGATCCTGCAGAGGCAATAATACTAACGCGAGGGTAAGACGAGATCAATGGGTCCTTACATGCAAGTGTAAAGACGTCCTGCGATTTCGTTGCAAGACGGCAATGTCACGGGGCTTTATTTTCGCAAGAATATTTAGGCTGTCATATTGTCGCAAGCAAAATATCTGCGCAGAGGCAAAAATACTTGAAAAATGATAAGGCAAGGTCAATGGGTTTTTGCATGCAAGTGTAAGACGTCCTGCGACCTTGTCGCAATAAGGGGTGGCAGAGTAAGACCTTTACTTAGGAAGGTCAAGCTTAGAAGACCACCAAAAATGATAAAGCGAGATCAATAGATTTCTTCTTTTATAAAAATCACTTGCGACCTCGTCGTAATTATAAATCTAAACATCATTCCTGGTCAGAGGAAGAAAGTGCGAATCTCAGAAATTTCATTCTTTCATATGAAGATGCATAACAGAGGCAAAAATATGGGAACGGAAAAGACGAAATATTGTTATCCATCTTCCAATGAAAGAGTTATACATTAATAATGTTAGCCAATTATATTACAAGAAAAAAAAAAAAAAGGAAAAAACTGCCAAGAAAGGGGAATGAAGATTGAATTTATGGGCAATAAACCCAAGAAGTTTACAAAAAGAGATACGAGAAATGTACGGATATTACAAAAATAAAGAAACAAAAAGAATTATCTCTTTGGTGATTTTTCTCCTCTATCTCGATCCTTCAATTTCATTATTCTCGTCGCCAGAGTTTTCTTTTCGCTGGCCTCACTATCAGAAACGTCCGAGACAGGCAAATTCTCAGAACTTCTTCGGAAAGCCAAGGATATGAACAAAGAGGGATTTTGTGATCATTACAAACATACTCCATGGCTTCATTGCGAAAACGAACGGCATCATTATTAAAATTCGCCACGGTAGTTTGAAATTGTTTCTTCAACTTGGAATATCTATTCTCGCGAAGGGTGAGATTCTTTATGAAATTTGTGCTTTCTCGATTCAAGTTCTTCAATCCTTGCTTGAAATCTTTTTTCGGACTCGCAAATAAATTACGATAAATTAACAACTCAACAACAATATTACTGAGAGGTAAGAAACAGTAAGGTATAATAAATAACCTTCTATGTCAGATATTATATCTTTAACCAAGGAAGTATGCTCGGTATGAAGACTAACATCAACACCTAAGTTATTCCTGGCATTATCTAAGATTTTCGCAGCCCAAGCGAATTCATCGTCATTATTTATAATAAGAAGTGAACGAATTTGATTTTCTCGCTCACTAAGTAAGGAGTTCGCGAAGCAATTCATCTCGCTCCATTTGCACTTCGAGAAGGGACTTTTGAAATGTTGCTAATGCACAGGCACCATTATTAGCAATGCGATCTTTGTCATCTATATGGTCACTAATTTTCTTCCTTAAAATTTTGGTTTCCTCATGAGACTCGAGGTACATTTGTTTAAACTGGTTGGCTGTACTTAAACTAGATCTGTGCTCAATTTCTAAGAGGCGGTACTTGGTTTGGAGTTCGTTTAATGAAAGAGAATTAATTCTGCTTGACGAACTACTTAAAAAGTTGTTGAGATGAGCGAGAAGAGTGTCATTATCCATAGGCTCAGGAAACGAATGGAGAAGAATAGCTTCTTCGGAGAGGTTATATACATCTGCATGAAAGTGATAAGTCGGTAGCAACAGAAATTGATAAAATGAAAATAATAAGAGAGAAAAAAATTTATACCATAAAGTTGTCAAGTTAGCATTACGGAGAGTGGTAACTTTGTCCTTCGAAGGAAAACTCAGTTTCCAATTGTTGGATCTTTTCGCGAGATCTCGCAGATTCAACTTCTAATTCTTTGATCCTTGTGCAAAATTGGGTATTCTTCTTCAATTAAACGTTATACCTCCTCTCAAGATCTGAGGCAACCACAAAAAAAGTTTTTCCATCCTGCGAAGAAGGATAAAAAGGTTATTAAGATATAAATTAAAAACTGAAGTTGGAGGAGAAATATGAGTTCGAACATACCAACGAATTAAGTGCATTTAAGAAGCTAGGGGATACAGATCTAGAAACTCCTTTGAAAGAGTCATTGCCATCCAGCAGTGTAGCATTACATATGGTGGCGAGGCTCTTGCATATAGAAGTCAGATGAGTATCTCCAATTCCTTGAAGAGAATCCGAGAAGATGCTGAACAATTGATCCATAGGAGAATTGGACGATTGAGCTTCATTTTGGAAAGTTGAATCCAAAACATTATCATTATCATCCTCATCGGAAGATTCAACTTGAGCTAAGATGAGAGGAAGGTTGAGTTTTTCGCTTCTTAGATGGTGGAATGTAAGACTTATCCTTGCGTGCATAGGCTTTAGTTTTGCCTTTAACTTTCGCAACTATCACTTCCTCGGCGTCAACCTTCGCATACAAATGAAGATAAGAAATAGGGGCAACAATATTGTTAAATAACATAAAAAAGATATTTCTTACTTCATCCGTAAGCGATCGAAGTATTGCCAAGGTACTTGCCTGGATTTGCCTTGTAACTTTTCCTCGGTTGACAACTGGAAAATTTACAAACTCAATGAGTACAAGAGGAAAGAGGGATTGCAAAAGCAAACCTGTGGGGACATACCTCTTCCGCCTTCTTGGGCCACTTGAATTCCCAAGGATGATAGCCATGAGATGTGCAGGGAGTACATGCGAACTGCTATGTAAGGTCCACTTAAGAGCAAAGGTGCAACCACCACCTCTCATCTTTGGAGTGGCGAGGAGTAGTATTCTTACCCGAATGCCGCCGATATCTTGCATGAGTAATTTATCCTCGGGGATGTTATCTTTTCTCTTCAACCGAGCGCCCCAAATGAGATTTCTTATTTCTCATGCCTATTACTTCATAATTTTCAAAAAGTTTTTGCAAAGTGTATCTCTCGGGGATTATTTCTAAATTTACATATTCTGGGTCTAAACATCTTTGTTAGGATATAGAGATCCTTTGCCAGCACCACGACTGCAAACTCAAGCATTAGGCGGATACAATCGCCGCTAATTGATAGACAAACTCGCGAGAGTTCGGATGGGAAAGGATTTCATAAAGAGCGGCATCTCGGGATCATACAAAGGAATGGGAAGTCCTGCGAGAAGTTGACCTAGCGAAACAATAATCTTGTGATCATCACATTGATGATCGAAAAGCTTGCAGTGAGTATAGATGAACATTCTAGATTAGGAATGGTAGAAAGGGTGAAACCTTTATCCTGCAACTTTTTCTGAGTCTCAATAAAGCGAGGTTTGTACATACGACTAAGTGAAGCCATTATGGTAATGGATAAAGAATCGAAGATTAAGATATGATAAAAAAAGATCGAAGATTTGCAGTAATAGAAGCGCAGCTTGCGGAAGAAGAAGATAAAAGAAAAGTTGCAGAGAGAAGACGAAAGAGGAAAAGAGAAAGATATGAAAAATATATATAGAGAGAAACATCCTCGGGGAAACGAGAGCATTTAATGAGAAGGGACGTGAATGGTCAAGAATAAACGATTGAAAGAGACGTGTCGGGAATAGAATGGAGGAGTAGACATCCCAGAATAAAGTCCGTATGGAAAGATGAAACTGAAACAAGTACGTATAAACGGTTGCGGCGGTTCAAAAATATTGATTCTCATGACATTCTCTCCTTCGCAGAGAAGACATGAGAAGAGGCAAGATGTAGGATCATAATATCGCCACAACAACAATTCGCGAAGACAACGGATAACAACATTGCGAGTGAGTCGCAGAGGGTCAAATATGAATGACGCACTGGATGACGATAGGAAGATATGAAATCTGGCGAAAGTTAAGAAGTGTCGCGAATACGAATACTTGTACGCCTGCGACACTTCGAGAGACGTTCCGAAAATAAAGGACGACTTTTAGTGTCATTCACTATGTATTACACTATATAAAGGGATGAGTGAATCTGTTGTAGGGGGGTTCTTTTTTGGATTGGAAAGCAAGTCATTAGGAGAGAGAAACAGAGCGAATGTTAGTAAGATCTTAAGTGTAATTCCATTTTCCTGTGTAAACGTATTAAGAAAATTATTAATAAATATTCTTAATTGCTCATCTATTATCTTCTGAATGGATTAGTTAAACAAAATATAGTGAGGGGTGTATTGTGGGATTTCCTGCAACTACAAATACAATACGAAGTATAACGCTTATCTTTTGAACTTCGTATATAAGACATCGACATAATCGTTTGAATGCTATTGTGATTATGTATGGGTATGAGGTGAAGATTTCATCCTAGGAAACAATGTTTTACATTCGTTTAAAGGAAGTACATTCATAAACTTGTTTTTTGAATCGAAAGGGAAATCTCTAGGCTTATTGGTATTGTTATTCATTGCATATCTTTTGAACTACCAATATGTGTGATTAGTATAACCGCTCATGACTTGTTTATGTTCTTGGTAAAACTATTCAGAAGGCCTGACTTTTGTATTGGTATGACTTTTATTAGTGAAACCGATCTCAAGTAATCACCTGAGATGGTATGATCGATTTGTTGTAATTGGTATGACCAACTCTAGGCAAATGGGAACCGATCCTAGTAAGAGGTGCAACCGATCACAAAAGGGGAATCGATCCGTGTAAGAGGTGCAGCAAGTTTCTAGTTATTGGGAACCGATCTTATGAACATGTGCAACGCGTTTTTAGTTATTGGGAACCGATCCTATGGACATATGCAACAAATACAAGTTAGATACCATATATATGTGGGAACCGATCCTAGTACCTAGTCAACCAAGTTTTGGTAACTAGCTGTTGATGGTGGTTTTTAGCTCAGGGCTAAATTTGTAAAATTCTATCTACCTGACCCGGCATCAGATGTAGTAGACATTGATATGTCTATATTTCGCAGAGAATTTGGAGAATATATCAAAATCAGACGAGTACCTATGTCTCTCTTCGTATTATATCGAAACTCGAGATCCTGGATGAATTGTTCACTAGTATAGAGCCTAATGAGTGTATAAGCTCCTAGTTGTATTACTCACAAATGCCGGAGCCTACCGAGTACTTTTTGTGCTTATGTTCCCTGGCAGAACCCTTAATATTGGTATGGCATGACGGATTTGTGTTCACTCGCAGCAGAGTAGCACGGACCTCCAAGTACCAAGGTTAAGGCCCTTGCACAAAATACTCAGTCAGAAAGCAAAGAATAAACAGAGTCGCGGAGTAGGAGCAACAAAGGAGGGGAGCGTGTCCATGCTACGGCGCCACTTGGCCACGCCCCATGCTACCTAACCGGCCCTTACTCCTTCATTGACCAATCAGGTCGCTTTAAACCTGCCACACTCCCATGAGTTGTGGCTGGTCCCATACCTTCCGGCCCCAGTTTCCATAGACCAATCAGGTCGCTCTAAAGCCGCCACACTCACACCAGAATTATAGCCACGCCCATGCTTGGCCGGCCCCTCTCCTCCCTACCGATCAAACAGGCCACTTTAAAATGCTCCACGAGCACTAGAGGTATGGTCGCGCCTTATGTTTGGCCGACCCCTTTTCTTGACCAATCAAGACGCTCTAAACTCGCCACCATACATTAAAGGCCAAACGCACCCTGCCGCGCCACCATACTAACTGGAAAGCCAAACGCGCCCTGCCGCAACAACATATTAATCAGCATAAAAACATGCCACTATGCCGCAATAACATGCCACTATGCCGCAGTAACACGCCAATGTGCCACAAATGACACCACTACGTGCTAATCCACTTTCTATTCGTGGCCAATGCCATAACGGACTCCAATTAGGATTTCGTGATCGAAACAAAGATTTTTTAGCTGAAACCCTAATTTTTGGTCATAGTCTACAACATGCCACGAGCCACTTTAGCCTTGGCCATGCCGCAAATCCCTAACTTTGGCCACAGCGCCAAATCCTAGCCTTGGCCACGCCGCCAAGCCCTAACTTTGGCCACGACGCCAAATCCTAGCCTTGGCCACGCCACCAAACCCTAACTTTGGCCACGGCGCCAAGCCATAACTTTGGCCACGACGCCAAATCCTAGCCTTGGCCACGCCGCCAATCCCTAACCTTGGCCACGACGCCAAATCCTAGCATTGGCCATGCCGCCAAGCCCTAACTTTGGCCACGATGCCAAATCCTAGCCTTGGCCACACCGCCAAGCCCTAACTTTGACCACGGCGCCAAATCCTAGCCTTGGCCATGCCGCCAAGCCCTAAATTTGGCCACGACGCCAAATCCTAGCCTTGGCCACGCCGCCAAGCCCTAACTTTGGCCACGGCGCAAATCCTAGCCTTGGCCATGTCGCCAAGCCCTAACTTTGACCACAACGCCAAATCCTGGCCGTGGTCACGCCGCCAAGCCCTAACTTTGGCCACGACGCCAAATCCTGGCCTTGGCCACGCCGCCAAGCGCTAACTTTGGCCACGGCGCCAAATCCTAGCCTTGGCCACGGCGCCAAGCCCTAAATTTGGCCACGGCGCCAAGCCCTAACTTTGGCCATGGTACCAAATCCTAGCCTTTGCCACGCCGCCAAGCCACAGGCGTGGCCATGCCACAATGCCACAGACGCGGCTATGCCACCATGCCGTAGGCGCATGCCACTACGTCGCGGCTATGCCGTTATGCCATTAACAGGTGCTAAAAAAATATGGCCATAATCAACGTCTACCCTTCCTCATGAGATGCAATCTCAGCCATCCAACTTCACCACCGAGCTGACAGACTTGTGGAAAGTTTTAGGCGACCAGCCACTTAAATCTAGTGGCCATGGCTACGCCAAGCGCCACTTAAACCACCGTGCCACTGGCATGCACGAGCTATGCCATTCATGCCGCAGCGCCACTGGCATACACAAAAAACGTCATTGTGCCATTACCAGGCACCAACAAAAGGCAACCATAATCAACGGATACCCTTCCTCATGAGATGCAATCTCAGCCATCCAAGTTCGCCACTGAACTGACAGACTTGTGGCAAGCTTCAGGCGACCAACTGCCTAAATCTAGTGGCCATGGCTACGCCAGGCGCCACTTACACCACCGTGCCACTGGCATGCACGATCCATGCCAGCCATGCCACATTGCCACTGGCGTACACCAAAACGCCACTGCGCCATTATCAGGCGCCAACACAAGGTAGCCATAATAAACGGCTACCCTTCCTCATGAGATGCGATCTCAGCCATCGAAGTTCTCCACCGAACTAACAGACTTGTGGCAAATTTTAGGCGACCGGCCAAGACGAGCATAATAGCATCACATGTTATTTTCCTACGACAAGCCTATTGATTTTAACTTGCCACACGTAGCAAAATGCTACATGTTTTTCACGAAAACACTCGAGACATCAAATATGTTACAAACTGGGGATACTCATCGGGGTATTGGTCTCAAGTACGGCGTGCGGCGTGCAATACACCCGTTCTAGGAAAGTATCATGAAGTAGGACAATTAATGGCGGCAAGAAGTAACGGGTGTAAACGGATCCACTTCCTTCATCATGGAAGTATGGGTTTCATATACGTTACTCCATTCTTCCACCACTCAATCGTTTGCACTTCCTACGAGACCAAGGTACGTTTTAATATGACTTGTATAAATAGGCTTCACCTATTTCCACCAAAGAACAGTTTTGGTCGGCAACAACATAGTATCTAGAAATCACCAAGAACCGATAGCTTTTCACTTTGCAAGCCGCCCACTTTCTCGATACAAGTCATAAACCAAGCCACATCTTCAGAATTAACCATTCTGGTCTCAACACTCTCTTCGCTTCCCTCCCTAAGACCAACCCTTCTCCTTCACTTTGTGACCGAAGCAAGCCTGGAACGGCCATTTCTTAGTTTAGGCCAGTTGTGCAGTTGATCTCTCGAATCAAAAGTACTCCGTGCAGTGCATTGTTTAGGGTTTAGATTCGTTTCTCATCCACACACCCAAAATTACCAAAATCGGCAGAAACAATTTTCACCCACAAACAATAGCGTGACTAATTCTAGTACCCACATAGAGGTAGAACCGAAACTTGTTTTGGTAGAACCGTGAAACCCATGTTTGGTGATTTGATGGGATAATCAATCACATAGTTCTTGGAAGCCAGGTGAACCAATTCTAAACTTGTTTGGAAGTGTGGAAAATCGATTGCAAGATAGTAAATATGAAAGATTATTTACTAAGTTAAGATGTCGACATACTTTGAACATGTGCAGTAACGCTTATCTTTTATTGTTCAAAGATATTCCTTAATAGCTAAAGGAGAATCCCGGATCGAAATAAATTAAGAATCTTTTAATTAGTTTTGCATATCTTTAGAAAATAAAAATTAGTAATGTGCATTTACTAGTTGGAGATTTTTTAAGAGATTTTCGGTCATTATTTTTTAAGTCTTAATATTTGAAGTCTTCATACTGTTCATGAAGATGTAGGAGCAGAATATCGCATCAACCTTCACTTGCGAATTATTAACGACGCAACTTAATAATATCGCAAAAGAAATATTAGAAACGACGCAACAAATGACATTAGCTTAAATATGAGAAAGGTGTGACGATTCTGCGAAGAGTCAAGAAGACTTGCAAAGACTAACATTTGTAGACCTGCGAAATGTCGCAAGGTAAATCCGAAATTAAGGGAAATATTGGTTGTACATGAGATGTCATCCACTATGTAATATCCTATATAAAGAGAAAGGCAGGATAGAGAAAAGGAGGAGACACATTTTTGGAGAGGATACACATTTTTGTAAGAGAGAGAGAGATATTTTCTTTATCATCTTCTTCCCAAAATAATTAGAACTAGATCTCTACAAAATATCCATTAATAGAGATTGTAAATGTAATACTAATGTAACCTCAACAATCATAGTGAAAAACCCTACCCCGTGGATGTAGATCATATTGATCGAACCACGTAAATTCTTGTGTCTCCATTTATAATTTTAGGATTTTTATCTCTATTCTCATATCAAATAAGTTTAGATCTAGAAATTATTATCAAGATATGATGAGGGGTGTGTTATGGGATTTCCTGCAACTACATTTGGCGCTAGAAACAGGGAGGAGTAAAGGATTTATCCTTCCTGTAATTTGTTGGTTTAAGAAATTTCCATGAAGATTGGCTACTGTTCATATTTATTTTTAGATCTTAAAGTTTAAGGAGAGAAAAATATTAGAAACGACGCAAAAAATATTAGAAGATGTAGGAGCAGAATATCGCAGCAACCTTCACTTGCGAATTATTAACGATGCAACTTAATAATGTTGCAGAAGAAATATTAGAAACGACGCAACAAATGACATTAGTTTAAATATGAGAAAGGTGTGACGATTCTGCGAAGAGTCAAGAAGACTTGCGAAGACTAACATTTGTAGACCTGCGAAATGTCGCAAGGTAAATCCGAATTAAGGGAAATATTAGTTGTACATGAGTCATTTGTCATCCACTATGTAATATCCTATATAAAGAGAAAGGCAGGAGAGAGAAAATGAGGAGACACATTTTTTGAGAGGATACACATTTTTGTAAGAGAGAGAGAGATATTTTCTTTATCATCTTCTTCCCCAAATAATTAGATCTAGAGCTCTACAAAATATCCATTAATGGAGATTGTAAATGTAATACTAATGTAACATCAACAATCATAGTGAAAAACCCTACCCCGTGGATGTAGATCATATTGATCGAACCACGTAAATTCTTGTGTCTCCATTTATAATTTAGGATTTTTATCTCTATTCTCATATCAAATAAGTTTAGATCTAGAAATTATTATCAAGATATGATGAGAGGTGTGTTGTGGGATTTCCTGCAACTACATATTATTTGGACAAAGCGTTTCCAGGAATTATGGAAACCGAATTTGGAAATATATTGCATATCTTGAGAATATTTTCGGTTTTGGAAATTCGTTGGTGTCCAAACTTCCTTGGTCTATAAATATCAAAGTTTGCATTTCGAGATAACTAATCCTCGAATCCAAAAAACTACCTAGTTGTGTTATTCTTGGTAGAGTCGCCTATTCGGAGAGAAAAGTAACCTAATTAGGCGAAATCTCTTACGGCCGCTCGGTTTAAAGACTTCTTTGGGATTGAGATGCTCTATTAGTACCGTTGGTGGGAAACAAGATAATTGCGGTTTATTATTAGTTTTCGATTGATTTGATTCACTAACGGTTGTTGAACTTTGATTGCACCTAGTTTGTTTATGCTTTAGAATCTTCTCTTCTGATATAAGATTCACTCAAACTAGATCGAAGTTTCGACGGGGATCTTTAGACTGTTTGTAGATCTAAAGATGTCATGTGATAATCCATTGTTAACAGACTCCGTTCAGTGTGTGATTGATCACAAGAGATTCAAGTTGATTGTGTGAAGGTGTTTGTTGAAGATCTAAGAAGATTTGAAGACGAAGAAGATTTCTGATTTGGGTTCATAATCTTTGGTGTGCACAATACTTGTTTTGGTTAAAGAGGATCCAACTATAATCGGTTTATCCTTGTGGTAGATTGGATTGATTAGTTGAGTAGATCGGCATCAATACAATTCTTTGTGATTCAAAGTATTGACTGCAAAATCTTGACAATTACTTAGGTAGTTGTTATTAGATAGATCTAAGGACCTGACAAAGGAGTTTATTGGGATAAACGGAAGAGCCTTTTGTCGAACTCATATCACTTGATTGAAAAGAGTTGTTACCAAACAAATTTGTTGTTCCTTTACTATTTGGAATACGAACCAAAGGAATTGTTCCAAGTGCATGACTTATTAACAAGTTGGAGGCGCAGGGATACAGACGGAACTAAGTGAACTATACGTTTAGTTGCTTGGTCTCAACTATACGAAGTTAGTTTAGATTTTGTATAGCGGCTTAATCCTGAGAGTATTCAATTCTGGACAAGGTCCCGGGGTTTTTCAGCATTTGCGGTTTCCTCGTTAACAAAATCTTGATGTGTCTTTTACTTTTCTATTTCCGAAATTATAATTGTTTTTATTATAATTAGAAGTAAAATACACAAACGTTAATTCCTATTTACTTGATAGTAATCCTATTGTGTTTGGTTAATTCCGAACCATTTATCAAGTAAACATACTTCGTTGTTGTATTGTCTCGATCTTGTATCCATAGTCAATCACACAAGTTATCTTGTTGTCGTATTGTCTCGATCTCGTATCCATAGACGATCACACGAAGTGTGAACCGATTAGTTGCATTGTCTCGACTCAGTCCATAGACAATCTGTTAGAGCACTGCTCGGTCGAACTCGCATGCGTTGCTATCTCAAGCATGTTTGTCAATGTTAGTGATCAAACCTATAACTCTTGATTTCTAGTCTACTATAGTTAAGTCTCGGACTAGGATAGAAAGTGTAGTTGAGCTCAAGAACTCCATGGCGATCATCATACAAGACGAAGAAATACTCAAGGAACTGGTGGAACTTCATCGACTAAAAGGTATGTGGAGACTTGAACTTATCTATCACTCAAAAGTCTATCTACTCTATCTCCTATATTGAGCCGAGTTTTGCTATATAGACTTTGATTATACATATTTGTTATTTCGAACCGAGTTTATCTCGCTTATCTATTTCTCGAAATATGTGTTGGTAAGCTTTCGCTGTGACCAAGTTCATCTTTACCTAGTGACGAAAGTCATGATATGTTTTAATTTCTTGAAAATGGCTTTGACGAAAAATAGTTTGTGAATAACAACTATATAACGTCCTCTAAGAATGTTTCAATAATTGAAATGATAGCTTAGATTATATAACCATTGTTGGATATAAGCATTGTGGAAACGCGTACATGTATAAGTCCTTATTCCTTGAACCGAAGTCTGTGTACTTTGCTGCTCAGAAACTGGAACAAGAGTCCGCGAACCCAGTCTGCGTACTGTCGGATGTTCTCTTCCCGAGAAAATCTGCTGGAGTTTGTAAACTTGTTACAAACTTATTCCGGGTACTTAAGTCTGCATACCTAGTTCGCGTACTTTGGTTGGTTATTATCTAAAAACGATTATTCGTGAACTTATACTTATATTAACTAAGGAATGCAAGTTTGCAAACCGTGGCTATAAAGTTCATGAATCGATTCGAGTGAATCAAATCGTTTTTTATTCGATTGTGTCTTGTATACTTCTATAAGATCTAAGCAATTGAACAACTCTCTAACTAGTTCATTTGAGTCATTTCAACTAGTTATTGTGAAGAAGAATATGGTTAATATGAAAGTGCTCATATGGCTAACCATTTGGTTAACTACTGTTGAACCAACAAATGTACATGTTTGGGTACGGTTACACAAACCTAAAAACGTGCATTTCATTTGTGTGTAACAAGCTAAGTTTTCGATCTAACGGTTGAAAAATATTAGCTTGAATCTAATCAGTTTTCATCTAACGGTGAATATTGAATGCTTTGTTACTAAGCTAACATTGATTGCAAACCCTGATTTAAAAGACTATATAAAGGAGAACTCTAGCAAATCGAAAACCTAATCCCCACACCTCATGTGTGATAATAGTTGTATAAGCTAGAGTCGATTCTCCTTTAACCTTAGGTTTCTACCGAGACCCTGTAGGTTAACGACTTGAAGACTTCATTGGGATTGTGAAGCCAGACCGATACTACTTTCTTGTAGTTGTGTGATCTGATCTTGTTGTTTCTATCGTATTGAGTACAATCGTAACGATTGGCTTGAGATTGATTTCTTTGATAGGCAAGATATAAAAGTAATCACAAACACCTTCGTCTCATCGTTTGTAATTCCACAATATATTCTTTCGCCGCGTCGATTAATATTATTGTGAGGTGATTGATAATACTAGGTTGTTCTTCGGGAATATAAGTCCCGGTTATCAATTGGTTCCTGTTCACCTTGATTTATCAAAAGACGGAACAAAACTCCTAGGTATTTCTGTGGGAGACATATTTATTTATTACCGTAGACTTTTCTGTGTGATACATATTTGTTTATTAAAGTCTTCGACTTTGGGGTCGTAGCAATTCTTAGTTGTGGGTGAGATCAGCTAAGGGAATCAAGT
The DNA here is from genome assembly GCA_023531295.1 of Papaver armeniacum. NCBI lineage: Eukaryota > Viridiplantae > Streptophyta > Magnoliopsida > Ranunculales > Papaveraceae > Papaver > Papaver armeniacum. The sequence goes on along the minus strand of JAJJWW010016085.1, from coordinate 81,810 downwards.
GTGTAGTATCCTGCTGGGATCAGAGACGTAAGGAGCGCAACTGTACCTTGGATCAGTGTGAGATTGATTAGGGTTCAACTACAGTCCAGACCGAAGTTAGTTTATAGTAGGCTAGTGTCTGTAGCGGCTAAATACAGTGTGTGTTCAATCTGGACTAGGTCCCGGGGTTTTTCTGCATTTGCGGTTTCCTCGTTAACAAAATTCTGGTGTCTGTGTTATTTCTATTCGGAATTATATTTTGTTATATAATTGAGATATCACAGGTTGTGCGTTAAGATCAATCAATTAGAATATACAACCTTTGGTTTTTGATTCACATTGATTGACACTTGAACATTGGTCTTTGGTACCGTTCAAGTTAATTTCTCTTGTATTCAATTAGACTCGCAGATTTCTATTTGCTTGAGTAAGTATTGAATCGAGAAATTGAGATATAACTCTTTGATATACTTTTTATTAAGATTGAGTCTGATTGTCTAGTTGATTATCTTAAAAGTATATTAGAGTTAGTCCATACAGATTGCTAAGCGGAATATTGGGTGTGGTTGTTGTACCCCAGCTTTTTCAATTGGTATCAGAGCAGGAAAACACGTTTAAAGACCTTACAAGTCTGTATTTGTAGCGATCTGACTCTATGGACAGGAATTATATCTTCATAAATGTACCACCAGTCTTCGATGGCTCAAACTACTTATGGTGGAAAATTGCTATGTGTGCTTTTCTTCAAGCTCGTGATTTTCAAACATGGGTACGTGTTGTTAATGGCTATGATCCTCCGGTTAATACATAAGGCGATGTATCTATACCGAAGGATATAAGTAGATATAGTCCAAGAAATTCTTCTTTAAAGCATAATTCGACGGCTTAAATGCTATCATTCATGCCATTACCCCAGATCTTCAGTATCATGTGACTATGTGCACTAAGTCTAAAGAAGCCTGGGATATCTTAGAAACCGTACTTGAAAGGAATACCAGTGAGAAAGAAGCTAGGCTTCAAAACCTAAATTCTGATTGGGAAAACCTTCGTATGGAAGATGAAGAAACGTTTGATGAGTTTAATCACAAAGTGTCTGAAATTGTTAATGCATCTTTTGCATTGGGTAAGACTATTCCTGAAAAGGACATTGTGATGAAAATTCTCAGATCGCTGCCATCTAGATACGATTCTAAGAAGCATGCTATCGTTGAAGGAATAATCTCGCAACGCTTTCCGGAAATACTAAGTTGGGAAGCTAAAGATCTTTTATCATGAGAATACGTCCAAGTCCGCAAGGATGTTGCTTTCAAAGCACTAAAGAACACTAAATTACTTGATAAAAGTAAAAGTGTTTATATCTCTCGAAGATGATCTTTCGAGACGATTCATCAGATGAAGATCTTGACAAGTCAGTCTCGTTGATCACAAGACAGTTTAAGGATCTTCTTTTGAAGAGAAGTAAACGGTTTTCCAGAGATAAATCCTAGTCGTCAGATAAACCTCATAATCGTGTACCTCCTAAAAATAGGGATACTGATGAAACTGATGAGGAGGATATGCCTCAGTGCTTTAAGTGTAAAGGCTTTGGGCAAATGAGTGTCCAAATCGAAATAAATACACTGGGAACAAAGGTCTTGCTGCAACTCTTGATGAAATGTCTGATAGCTATGATTCTAATGAAGACGAGAAATCAAGCGTTGCACTTCTTTGTGAAAATATTGATTTTGATAACTGTATCAATACACACATCAATCTTGATATTCTTTCAGAAGAAAACTCAACCAATCTGGAAGATAAAATTGACCCCTTCTTTGGAAACTCGTATGATGTTTCGTGTTCCTCTATGTGTCTAGATGCTTGCATCTCGGATGCATGAATTATACTCAAGATTGACATGCTCATATTGTTCACTCAAGGGTCATGAACTATCAAAGTGTTACAAGTACAAACACAAGTTGAGACATGTCAACAAACTTCAACGAAGAGCAATCGATTAGCAAACAAGCTTAAACTCGCTCAGAAGATTGCTCAGGTATGTAAGATTTTATCTTCGTCTAATAAGTTAGTTTCCAAGGACAAAACAAGACCATTAGAGAAGAAAATATGGTCAAATCGTTTTGATAGACAGAGGTCTATGGATTCCTCTCAAGAGGAACATGATGGACAAATAATTGTTCACCGCAACACAACTTGATTGTGTTGATTTGTAAATCTTGTCTCATGTGCCTGATCAAAAGAGACAAGATTGTGTACCTCTCAGGCTTTAGGAAAAGTTTGTTTTCTTCTTTTCTTAGTTTTGTTTTTTGGAATTCCCTGTCTATCAATAAAGGAGGGTTATTCTCGACAATTTTACTCTCTTTAGGGTTCAGAATTGTGCGTGCACGAACCTATTAAAGGTTAACCCTACATTCTTTTTTCCTTCCCTGAAACTTCTTTTATCTTAAGACCACTTGTTGAGATTGTGATTTCCTCTCACAAACCCATACGTTTATGGATGCTCCAAGCATCATGTCTTCTGATGGAAAAGATGTTAATATGATTTTTAAGCCATCAATCATGAAGGAAAAAGAGAAATCTCCGTTAGCTCCGACATTGAAAAGAAAAAGAAGGAATGTGAGGAAGCCTAGATGTAGTTGCAGGAAATCCTACACTACACCCCTCATAATATTTTGTAGATCTAAATCTTATTAATCACCTAAATTTCAAATATAAGTGTTAGAAATATAAATTGACACAAGGATTTTTTACATGGTTCGATCAATATGATCTACATCCATGGTTCTTCACTATGATTTTTGAGGTTACATAAGAATTACATTTACAATCTCCATTAATGGATATTTTGTAGAGCTCTAGATCTAATTATTTGGGGAAGAAGATGATAAAGAAAATAAATCTCTCCCTAAAAATATCTCTCTCCAAAATATCTCTCTCCTCCTAAAAGTGTCCTCCCCTTCTCTCTCCTGCTCTCCTCTTTATATAGTGTTTACATAGTGGATGACAGCTCATGTACAACTAATATTTCCCTTAATTTTGGATTTACCTTGCGACATCCTCGCAAGAGTATAAATGTTAAATCTCGCAGACACTCTAGTTTTCGCAAGATCTTCGCACTGTCTTCATGTTTACGTTATCTTCATTTGTTATGTCATTTCTGAAATCACTTTGCGACGGCTTCGCGACGTTGTTAATGAAGATTCCGCAAGTGTGTTGTTGTTGCGATATTTGGATCCTACATCTTCCCTCTTTTTCTTGAATATTGCTTGAAGAGCGATCTTTAAGAAAAAATGGTTGTTGTAGTAGTCTTTGATCTTTGTTGATGAAGGAACGAGCGAAAGAATACTTGGACTTGAAAAGTACGTACTTGCCTCTATTCTTTTGCGAAGTTCAAGCTTTGAGAAGTGAATAAGAAGTATTATCTCTTGAAGTATGCGAAGTATGAAGTATCTTTGAAGAAGTATAAGAAGTACTTTAATCCTCTAAATATAAGAAGTATTGCGAATCCATCATGCGAAACTCTCGCTCCATGTTCTTTGCCTCATGCTATGCCTTGAAGTATAAGAAGTATCCGCGCTGATTGAGAATGAGAAGTATTGCCTGCTTTTTTGTGAAGTTATTATTCCATTTTTGATGAGGATTCTTGTTGTTCTTTGGTGAATGTCTTCTTTGGAAATGATTCTTCCGAGAAGATGAAGAACATAAAATGTTTTCTTGGTAGTCCATAGTTGCCTCTGTTCTTGATCTATGAGGGTAGAATCCTTGAGAAAGTGTTGATTGAGTGAATTGTTTTTGCATTCTTATTTTGCCTCTGTCTCATGTTTTGTGCTCATGTCATAGTATAATCTCAACGAGCCGCTTATCTTATCTTGTGAAATAATCACATTCTGCGAAATTCTTAATAATTCGAAATTTAATATCTCTGCAAGTTTTGAATAATTCTCGAAATTCGTAAAATACTTGTTCGAATATAATAATGCTTATGTTATGAGATGCGTATGCGATGCTTTCATGATGCGAGTACGATGCTTGCATGATGAGAATGCTTATCTACTGCAATGTATAGCTGATGTTTGTTTTACTTAGCTCATTTTGCCGCTTTAAAATTGTTGTAGCTTTAAATCGCTTCCATTCGTCATTTCTCCGATTTTGTCTTTAGTGTATGCATTCCTCTTCACGTATTTATTGTTCCTCGCAATTTCTTACTTGCACTTCATCTTTTCTTATTCCCGCACTATTAGTATCGCGAGATAATATGATCACAATATCAAGTGTGCGGCATTTGCATTGCCTCGTCTCATTATTATGTACATATTCGCAAGCTTATCATTTAATCATTTTCTCAAGCTCGCAAGCTTATCATGTAATATTTTTGCGATGAAAAATCTCACACTTACATTCAAAATGTTTATGTTGAATATTGTCATTGCGACAAGATCGCGGGACGTCTTTACATTTTCATGTAATGACCCATTAATCTTGCCTTATCATTTATCTTGTGTGGTCTTATTTTGCCTTCCTAGTTAAAGGTCTTATTTTTCCACCCCTCATTGCGACAATATGACAAGCTCACGAATGCTCTTTCAAACATAAAGCCCCATTACATTGCCGTCTTGCGAAAAAATCGCAGGACGTCGTTACACTTTCATATAACGACCCATTGACCTTGTCTTATCATTTCTTTAGTATTTTTGCCTCTGCAGGATATTTTCTTGCGACAATATGACGGGCTTAAATATTCTTGCGAACATAAACTCCCGTGACATTGTCGTCTTTGCGACGAAATCGCGCAGGACGTTTGGACATTTTCATATACAAACCCATTGATCTCGCCTTACCTTCGTGTTAGTATTTTTGCCTCTTCAGATCATTGCACAAATATGACAAGCCTAAATTTCCTTTCAAAAATAAAGCCTCATGACATTTGCGTTCTGTTTGACACTCTCCCTAATGGAGGGTGTCGCCCTTATCATCTCCCTGGTTGCACCTTCAAGGAGGCGTACATCGGCCATACAAGACTAGCTCCTCCCATCCGGTCTTAACGACAGCGGTTGTTTTTTGCAGCCTCTTATCCCTTATACCTATATGGCTTATGGTTACGACTCGCACCCTAAGTGGAGTTTTCTTGGTAGAGTGCAGATGTGCCAAGACTTGTCAAGAGTGGTAAGGAAGTTCCATGCTCCCGCACTCTTGACTCAACCGTGTACCTCGGCGCCTTGATCATACGCCGACTCCTTGGAAGAGACCCTCGGTCGCCCAACCAGGGTATAACCTTATATATATAGTTGAGAATCCAAGGTATCTCTTCCGGATAGGCTTTCATGGGCCCCAAATCTCCATGACTCAGGTTCCAGGAGCGGTGTAACCTTTTCACTGAGCCATGTCAAGAGATACCCCCTTATATGACGCACTTTAGGTCTTACATTTGCCTCTTACGAAATATCATTCGCGAACTAGGGTGTACGCCATAAAGGTTCGTCCCATTCACTCACTCAATCATTTTTGTCAATTCATTCAATCATTCATTTTTGACTTTCTCTTCTCATTATCTTTGCGGGTTATCGCATTTCCATTATCTTTGCGAAATTATCGCATGTCTTCATTCTTTCATTCATCCTTTCATTTATTCCTTCATTTCTGTCACTTCCTTCACTCATTCTTTCATTTCGTCATTTCATTCATTCTCATAATATCATATCATTTGAAGTAAAGTAAATATTCAAGAAAAATATATAAATTAATCAAGATTTTTCTCGAATCTTTGAAATCTTTAGAAATCTTTGAAATCTTAGTAATTCTTTATAATTTTGAACTCTTTGAAATCTTGAAATCTTTGTAATTTTTTTTTTTTTTTTTTTTTAATCAAATCAAAAATCTTTTATTTTCTGTAAAAGTAAAATGTTCAAAGAAAGTGGTACTTGCGAAGATGACTTCTCGTGAAGAAAACTTATTTAAAGTAATCATTTGCGAGGTGTATGTTCATGCAGCAAATGTTTGCGAAGTAAACATCTCGCAAAACAAAAATTCTCTCGCGAACCCATCGTCCTTTCTTCTTCCTTCCCGAGTTCTTGTTTTTACTCGATTTTCCCGACGAAATAAACTCCATAGACTCTCCGTTTGAGCATGTTACAATCGGTGATATTTCGACGTAGTAATCTCCACTCTTCATCTTCGTTTTAGTAGCTAAGTTTCCAACATATTAACTATCTTTGTCTTTTCTCCGAGATTCGGTAATGAAGCAACTATTACTATTTGTATCTAGGCGACGTCTCCCTAGCTTTCGCTAAATATTTATTTCTTCATGAGTTATCTTTCTTTATGAAAAAATCTGTTCTAGATATGATTATTTCGCAAGTTTGTTTCTTTGTTTCGCAAGCTGCTTCGTCTAGAGCTCTTGACGAGATAGTTCCCTAAACTTCACTGGAACTAACTAAAACCTGGCGTTGTATTCTTCTTCTCATCGCTAGTAATGTTCATAAAAGATCAGTGGGAGTTACTTTTCGAATGGAAACTTGCTGCCACTATAACTGGAACTGCGGCAACCCCACTGGAACTGCGGCAACTCTGCTGGAACAACTAATTTGCATGCTCCTTCTCTAACCATCATCTATCTTTGCATTGCTTGATTGAAAAGCAAGCTATACTTCCGTCTTATTATTATTTCTTCTCCCTGTACGTCTTCTTCTCGCCAGTTTAGTTTTACCCTGGAAATGGTAGTGAGCCACATTTGCTTCTCGGCGAGATAAGACGAATTTTGAGGAGAGTTGCTGATGTCCACGGGAAATGGCAGAGGCAATCCCTAAACTTCATTGATTTGGTCTCCTTCGTACCGTTCTTCTTCTCCAATTGCTTTGACTAAGAAAATCTGGTTATCTCCTGAAACTAGATAAGCTTTTTCTTTATCGATTGATGATTGTTGTGATCATACTAAACTTGTTCATATAAGCTTGTTTCCTGGCAATAACACCAAGATATTTATATTTCTTCACTGTTAGCAATGCTGTTGATGGCTGTTTGCGAAAGCAAATTACTGAAAAGAATTTCTTATCTAGACTCATCATGTCTTTCTTGTTTGGCCGAGAGATTGTGCCTCTTGATATCTTATCATTTTTCTCTTGCAAGGTAAACGTCGCAGGAGTCGCTAAGTAAACTTGATTTTGAATTGACGAGAACCGAGTTTGCTCTCTTAATATTCTTTCAATCTTCTTCGTATCTCCAAGAGTTAGCTGACTTCGTTGCTTTTGCTCGTTAGGCAATTGTATCACCGTGTATTTCATTGTATGGCATGGACGATTGCGAGCTTGTCGCTGCAAGCAATCAGTTAAGTTAGTAAATGATCTAGAGAACCTAAGATAATTTTGGGAGAGATATAAGAAAATATTAAGAAAATATTAAAAGATATTTATGACTATAGTTTTATGAGATATTTTATTTGTTCCCTTTTTTGATTGCGTTGCTCGCGGCTTCTTTGTTTGCTTCACTGAAGTTGGTGACAAAGTTTAACTATTGTTGCTTCTTCTTTATTTGTTATGAATATGGCTCTTTCATGAGCTGCCTCCGTTATTGCTGCTGTATGTATAGAATCTCTTCGCAGGTTCTGTATTGCTTTACTTTGCCTTTGAAGTCTATTTATCCATGAGATAGTTTGCTCAAGAATGAGTTATTGAAGAGAAAAGTCTTATTCTAATGTTTCATTCTTGCATCTGTTCGTCATCTCCATTCATCTTAGCATTCTTTCTCTCTTCATGTCCGTTTGGGCCTTGTCTCTGCGAGTATTAATCGTGACTTTAACTAGATAACGCAAAATACAGATGGATGTCTCCATGAACTGAATTCTTTGTTACATGCAAAAAATTGCATCCTCGCCAACTTGAGAACTGCAAATGATGAATTCCATAGGCTTTATCTCCACGGGATATATTCTTCCATGATTGGTATTTTAAGATTCTTAGCAAAGCAATGTACTGTGAATTAATTGTTGAGCTTGATGTTGGCTGCGGCTGGATTAATGCTGGCACTCTTCTTGGCTGGAACAATCGATGGAGTACCCTTTTGACTTACTTGCTGCCGAGAAGAGTCCACTTTGGGCTGCAATGATATTTCTGCTCTGCAAACATCGCGGCTGAGCTTACGTCGACTCCGTGGACTTCTAGTTTTATTTTTCAACATTCAAGTGTTGCTTCTTTTCTTTCCTGGTTGCTTCTCCTTCTCTTTTTTTTTTTTTTTTGGTTGTTCCAAAGTAATTGAATTCTTAGTCAAAATGTTTGGTTGGCTTTGCTGATGATGTTTGCTGGTTTTGCGAGTTATCTCTCTTCCTTAGTTATTTTCCTTCTTGTAACTCATTCTTCGCTGATGATGTCCTGGCGAAGTTAGAAACTGCTTTGCTATACCCGTGGTTTCTGCAGGCATTTGAATCTTTTCGAAATGATTTGAATTGAGCTTAGAAAATATCGAACACATTGCATGAGTTTTCATCGGATTTAATTGTTAGAACTCCTTCGCACTTTGTCTTGATAATTCCTTCATGATTATGATATGCTGTTCCTTGAAACGTTCATTTTCACTGTTAATGGCGCCTGCTAGGAAGTGATTTTGATCATACATTCTGCTACTGTTATTCTGCTAATTGTCTCTCTACTATGTTCATCGTGTTCGCCCTCAACCTGATTTTTAGGAGTTCGAGATGTTTCCAACTTGCATTGATGTAGCTTGTTTGCATTGATTTTCACCCTTTCCGTTTGCATCTTTCCAACTTGCTTTTCATTATTCGATCGTCATTCTTCCTTGTTAAGCGATCTGCGAGACCCATTTCTTAGTCATTACGTACATTTGTACGTCTTCATTTTTAGTTCTTAAGCTAGCAGCTCTTAGTTGCTTCATGCTTCTAAAACTTGTTTGTGTGAACTTGGTTTATCTTCCCAATTATATATAGCTGACGAAACAAACTTCACGAAGTGGTTTGATGTGGAGGTAAAGTCTCAGTGAAATATTTGCGAAGAAAATTATTGTGAAGAAATGTTTGCGAAGGAAACGTCCCTCTAACCTTGTTTTCCTGCCCTATGCGATGACTAAGATTCGCTTGCTTTGTGCGTCTCTGAAAGCAAGATATCCGGTTCTTGCTAAATCACTTCGCTTCCAACAATTTGCGTGTGTCCTTTTCTTCGTTGATATCTATTGCAACTTCTTGTTTTGTCGAAAACCAATTGTCGAAAATTCGTTGTTCTATGTCGTATCTTTGTGAAGCTTCATTCCAAAACTACGAGATTCTTGATACCTTTTTATATATTACTATGAGAATGAATCCATTTCATTTCATTCCCATAAAAATTTCTTCGGATCACGCACTCCTTTCTCCATCTGTCTCTGAATAATTGATGATGTTTGTTGCTTGGAGATGTGAATACTTCTCTGACACTTCCTCTTTCGAACTTGAAGTATAGAGATCGGTGAGATTTGTTGATAACTATAACTAAACCTTTCCGAATTTCTTGAATTAACTAGGAAAATATGATTTCTTCCATGAAATTTGTAGATCTAGAAAAATATAAACAAAGAATTAATCTTCATGGAAATTTCTTGAACCAACAATTTACGATGAGATAAAATCCATTATTCTCTCCCTGTTTCTAGCGCATATGTAGTTGCAGGAAATCCTACACTACACCCCTCATAATATTTTGTAGATCTAAATCTTATTAATCACCTAAATTTCAAATATAAGTGTTAGAAATATAAATTGACACAAGGATTTTTTACATGGTTCGATCAATATGATCTACATCCATGGTTCTTCACTATGATTTTTGAGGTTACATAAGAATTACATTTACAATCTCCATTAATGGATATTTTGTAGAGCTCTAGATCTAATTATTTGAGGAAGAAGATGATAAAGAAAATAAATCTCTCCCTAAAAATATCTCTCTCCAAAATATCTCTCTCCTCCTAAAAGTGTCCTCCCCTTCTCTCTCCTGCTCTCCTCTTTATATAGTGTTTACATAGTGGATGACAACTCATGTACAACTAATATTTCCCTTAATTTTGGATTTACCTTGCGACATCCTCGCAAGAGTATAAATGTTAAATCTACATGAGACACTCTAGTTTTAGCAAGATCTTCGTGACTTTGTCTTCATGTTTACGTTATCTTCATTTGTTATGTCATTTCTGAAATCACTTTGCGACGGCTTCGCGACGTTGTTAATGAAGATTCCGCAAGTGTGTTGTTGTTGAGATATTTGGATCCTACACTAGAGTTGTTCCTTCAAATTCTCAGAAGTTTTTTGATGTTCTTGAAGTGTTGAAGGAGACGCAAAAGGAGATTCAACAAATAAAGGCTTTTGTGTTTAAGACTCATGAGATTCGAGAAGGCCCGGTTCGACATCGGTCGAGAAGGTTTATTGATATTAACTCCTATCTTCATGAACCTTATGTCCCAATGGTGTTGACGACAAGGAGTTCGGGGATGATAAAGAATTCTTCAAAGGTCTTAACATCTAGTAAATCTTCTTTTCTTATTTTGTTTGGAAGGATAACTAGAGTTTGGAATAGCCATTATTGTGATTACACATAGCTATGTCCAACGTTTTCATCTTCATGTTTTTATGTTTATTTGTTTAAATTTTAAAAAATTGTTTGGAAGATGATTTTTTTGCGGTATTAATCTTTATTGTTTTATATATTGCAATTTGTTATGGGATATGTGTGTTTACGTCCATGAACTATGATTGTCTCATATCTTGTCAAAAGTTAAGTCTTTCGTATGTCGATATGCATGTATTGATAAAAGAATGAATGAACTTTGACATCACAAAAGTTTGAAACCTATTATGTCATTATGAAAATATTGATGGAAGATAGGGTGAAGTGTTTATGAGGATTATGTCTATTGTATGTCATTGTTCAAACAGTGATGGAAAATAGAATGAATCATTGTTTATTCCGCAGTATTTTTCTTCCCTGATCCATAATTTATGTATATACTCTGAGGCTCCATAAGTTCTCTTATGTTGAGCATTTCCGATTAGATTAATCATGGGTTTTCTTGTGGTTAATTTAATTGAGTATTTTTGGATTCAAATTCATATTCGTGTGTGATTTTTTATGTCCAAAAGAAATCCTTCTTTTCTTATGAAATTAAGGTTGCTCCTGTTGTTCTTTCGGGAATGACATATTATGGGGGAGAGTTCTTAATTGAACTTGTGCTTAATTGCCAAATCTTTGTGGGGAGTGCGGCTGTGGAATATTATAGGGTTTATCTTGTATCTTTATAAACTCCTTGATTTAAGCATTTAGCTTCGGCTATATGAGTGCATCTAAATAAGTTGATATGTGCTTACTTTTGTTCATGAAATGTCTCTTTGGAAATTTCATTAGGATCCGTTTTGTACCTTTGCCAATTTTATTGACAAAAAGGGGGAGAATTAATGTGTAGTTCACACTACAAATACATATGGTTTTCGGATCATTATATAAGGGGGAGTGGTTTCCATGTGAGATGGAGTATTGACTAAGGGGGAGTGATACATATCACCATAGTATTGTTGTCGAAGTTGTGATACAATTGAACTTTGATGTTGTGTAATAATATTATGACACTGTATAACAATGATTAAGAATTCTTGTTTTCTCATTGTTATAGCTACGAATTTTCAACAACGATGATGCTAAACTTATAACCTTTTGGATCATTGGAGTACTTGGAAGTGACGAAGATTTCGAGTAATGTTGAAGATTAGGCATGTGAAAGAAGAGCTACAAAAGTTTATTTATCTATTTTTGTATTCCATATGTCTTGATAGTTTTGTCACTAAAATTGACAAAGGGGGAGATTGTTAGAGCACTGCTCGGTCGAACTCGCATGCGTTGCTATCTCAAGCATGTTTGTCAATTTTAGTGATTAAAACTATAAGTCTTGATTTCTAGTCTACTATAGATAAGTCTCGGACTAGGATAGAAAGTGTAGTTGATCTCAAGAACTCCATGGCGATCATCATACAAGACGAAGAACTACTCAAGGAACTGGTGGAACTTCATTGGATAAAAGGTATGTGGAGACTTGAACTTATCTATCACTCAAAAGTCTATCTACTTTATTTCCTATCTTGAGACAAAAGTCATTTTGCTATATAGACTTTGATTATACACATTTGCTATTTCGAAAATAGTTTATCTCGCTTATTTATTTCTCGAAATATGTGTTGGTAAGCTTTAAACTTTGACCAAGTTCATCTTTACCTAGTGACGAAAGTCATGAAATGTTTCAATTGCTTGAAAATGGCTTTGGCGAAAAATAGTTTGTGAATAACAACTATATAACCTCCTCTAAGAATGTTTCAATGATTAAAATGAGAGTTTAGATTATATAACCATTGTTCGATATAAGCATTGTGTGTAAACTCATACATGTATAAGTCCGTATTCCTTGAACCGAAGTCTCAGTGTACCTTGTTGCTCGGAAACCGGAACAAGAGTCCGCGAACCCGATCTGCATCTTTTCGGAGGTTCTCTTCCGAGAAAATCTGTTGGAGTTTGTAAACTTGTTACAAACTTATTTCGGTACTTAAGTCCGCGTACCTAGTTCACGTACTTAGGTTGGTTATTATCTAAAAACGATTATTCGTGAACTTATACTTATATTAACTAAGGAATGCAAGTTTTCAAACCGTGGCTATAAATTACATGAATCGATGCAAGTGAATCAAATCGTTTTTGCTTCGATTGTGTCTTGTATACTTCTATAAGATCTAAGCAATTGAACAACTCTCTAACTAGTTCATTTGAGTCATTTGAACTAGTTATGGTGAAGAAGAATATGGTTAATATGAAAGTGCTCATATGGATAACCATTTGGTTAACTACTATTGAACCAAAAAATGTACATGTTTGGAGTACGGTTACAAAACCTAAAAACATGCATTTCATTTGTGTGTAACAAGATAAGTTTTCGATCTAACGGTTGAAAGATATTAGCTTGAATCTAATCAGGTTTTCATCTAACGGTGAATATTGAATGATTTGTTACTAAGCTAACATTGATTGCAAACCCTGATTTCAAAGACTATATAAAGGAGAACTCTAGCAACTGGGAAACCTAATCCCCACACCTCCTTTGTGATACTAGTTGTATAAGATAGAGTCGATTCTACTTTAACCTTAGGTTTCTACCGAGACCCTGTAGGTTAACGACTTGAATACTTCATTGGGATTGTGGCGAATCGATACTACTTGTAGTAACAGGAAATCCCACACTACACCCCTCACAAGAATTCACACAATCAAGTCATTTTAAGATGAACAATTATAGTCTTTATTGATTAAACTCACAAATGTTACAAGATGGAAAGGAAATAAGCTAAAGAATTTACAACTGCTCTAAACTTTCTCTCTAATAACTTGCCCAATACTCGAAAAAGATCTCTCTTCTCTTAAGCCATTCGCTCTTTATATAGGACATTACATAGTGGATGGCACTAAAGCTGTCCTTTATTTTCGGATCTCGACTTGCGACATTCTTGCGAGTGTACAAATGTTAAATCTCGCAACACTCCTAAATCTCGCTAGGTCTTCACATCTTTCTCGTGTTCAGTTTGTCGTCATCCGATTGCGTCATTTATATTATCCATCTGCGACATTTTCGCAATGTGTCGTTTATGGATTTCCAAGGGTCTTGGTCTGATCCTACATCTTGCCTCTTCTCATGTCTTCCCTGCGAAGGAGAGAATGTCATGAGAATTAGTACTTTCAAAATGCCGCATTGTTCATTTTTCATATTTTTCAGTATTGACATGATTCTGTACTTTTACGCAGAATTTATTACACGTATCTCTTCCTCCATCCATTTCTTGACACGTCTTTTTCAACTGTTATTTCTCAACCGTTCACGTCTACTCTTCGCATTAAATGTGTTTATCTTTTCGAAAATCCTTCTCTATATATACTTTTCTTATTCTTTTCTTCCTCTTTTTTACTTTCTTTCTTATTTTCTCTGCAACTTTTCTTTAATCCTCTCTGTAACTTAAAAACCACATCAGTAAATCTTCTTCTTTTTATTTCTTTTGATCTTGATCTTCTCTTCATTCCCATACTAAAAATGGCTCCAGTTAATCGGCAGAGATATGAAAGTCTTACGGAAAAAGTTGAAAGATTTTGAAGAGAAAGGTTTCATATTATCCACCATTCCCAATCAAGAATCTAAATCCATTAATCTGCCAAACCGTTTCTTTGATCATCATTGTGATGATCAGAAATCATAATTTATTAGGTCAGATTCTTGCTGGCCTTCCCATTCCTCTCTATGACCCCGATCTTCCCTTGTTTTATGAAATTCTTGCTCATGCGAAATTCTCGCGAGCCGTCTACCAATCGAGAGGGGATTATATCCAGAAACAATGCTTGAATTCGCCAACCAAGGTCTTTGGTAAGGGTCTCTTTACCCAAAAGAAGTCATGGATCCTAAATTTGTGGACTTAGAGATATGCACTTAAAAATATACGATGAGAAGCTTCTTCGAAAACTATGAGGTAATAAATATGAAGAATGATAGAACTTCATTTGGGGTGCTCGTTTGAAGAGAAAAGAAAATGTTATCGCGATAAAATGCTTATGCAGGACATCGATTGGCATTACGGCAAAAAAATATTCCCGCCATTCTAAGGACGATAAGTGGTGCGTCTTTCCGCTAGCTTTGAAAGGACCTTACATTTCGAGTTCAAATGTGCTCCCACTGTGAGTCTGCCAATTATCAGCCTTGGGTTTTAAGCGGCTGGAGAAATCAAAAGAGGTATGTTTCCTAAATTTCGCTCAGTTTATAATCTTCATTCCTTTTTTATACCTATTAATCTTGCGAAATTTTCAGATTATCAAGTTAAGAAGGAGCTACAAAACAAATACTAAGGCAAGTACCCTAGCAGCACTCCGTTCGATCACGGATGAAGTAAGAAATAATTTTCTTTATTATTTTTAACAATATTGTTGCCTCTGTTTCTTATCTTCATTCGTTGTGCGAAGGTTGGTGCTGAAGTTGTTGAAGAAGAAGAAAATCCTGATATTGCGAAGGCCAAAAGCAAGAGTAAGGGTTTTCTTCGCAAGGGAAGTCCGCTGCCCCACCTTCAAAGAAACGAAAGATTCATTCCCCTTCTCCTTCAAATCCTCAATCCAGTAAAGCTCACGATGATGAAGATAATGATGATGTTGATATTTCTCTCGCAAAGGAGAATTCTCCAACCGAATCTTCTATGGCGCAACTTGTCTAGCATCTTCTCCGACTCCATGCAAGGAATTGGAGATGATCGTCTTTCTAGCACGTGCAAAGCTCTCGCGAGTATCCGTGATGCTCCTTTACTAGAGGGTGATGATTCTCTTCATGGGGTCTCCAGGATCGGTGACTCCCGAAGCTTTCTAAATTCGCTTGGTGTCTTGGTATGTCTTTGTTCCCTTATTTCTTCATAATTTTGATTTTAAGTTATATCTTGATAATTTCTTTACTTTCCTTTATAGTCGGGAGAGCTTCCTTTGATGTTGCCTCGAGATCTTGAGAAAAGGTGAAGTATTCTTGAAAAGAAGAATCTTCAACTTCGCAAGAAAAATGAAGAATTGGAGGCCGAAGTTTGTTGCTCTTCGCAAGAAAAATGAAGAATTTGAAATCAAGTTGCTACTCTTGCGAGAAAACCAAACAATTAGAAGTTGATTCTTCCACTCGGAAGAATAAGATTTCTAGTCTTCAAAGTGCCAACCAACAACTTTATGGTATGAGACTTTTCTCTTTTCCTTTGTTTTGTTCTCTAATTATCTTCCCTTATCTGACTTACCATTTTCGCAGACGTTTATAACCTTTCTAATGAAGCCATTCTTCTTCACTCATTCCCTGATCCTATGGATAACGATGCTCTTCTTGATCACCTCAACGATTCTTTGAATAATTTTTCAAATAACAAGATTAAATCTCTTCCTCTAAACGAACTTCAATCCAACTTTCGCCTTTTAGAAATTGATCATAGATCTAGTTTAGGCTTAGCCAACCAATTTAAACGTTCTATATCTTAGTTCTAAAGAGAAAATTAATACTTTAAGGAAGAAAATCGGTGATCTCATAGATGACAAAGATCGCATTGCTAGTCAAGGTGCTCAAGCATTAGCGAAATTCCAAAAACTCTTCTTGAGGTTCAAATTGAACGGATGAATCCATCCAAAAAATGCTATTCTTAGTGAAAGAGAGAATCAAATTCGCTCCCTCCTTCTCATAAACAATGACGATGAATTCGCTTGGGCTGCGAAGGTTCTAGATGACGCCAGAAATAATTTAGGTGTTAACGTTAGTCTTCAAGCTGAGCATACGGCCTTGATTAGGGATATGATTTCGACAAAGAAGGTTGTTAATCATTATTCTTTATTTAATTGTTTGTTTTTATGAAATTGTCATTGAGTTCTTGATTCATTGTCATATGTTCGCAAAGAGGTGAAGAGAGATTTAGCAAAAGAATTGAAGAACTTGAATCTGAGAAGGAGCAGCTCGCAAAGGACTTTTCTTCTCGAGATGACAAATATTCTAAATTGAAGAAGCAACTACAAATTACTGTTGCGAATTTCAAGAATGATGCTATTCTTTTTCACAATCAAACTATTAAGATGGTCTGTGACGACAACAACATTCCTCATTCTTCATACCCTTGCCTCCTTGATGAAATCCATGAGAATGTGCCTTCTTTGGATATCTCGCTAACGATGCTAGCGAAGAAGAGAATCGATAAAGATGAAGAAACAACCGGATCTGATGAAGATGAAGAAAATGAAGAAGACGAATCAAACAAGAAATAGTTCTGTCTTTCTTCTTTCTCTTTTGTAATATTTGTATATCCATTATTTTAATCTTCTATTTTTGTAGTCTTTTCCTGCGAATTTCTTGGATCTTCAAGTTCTAACTTTGTTGTTCCTTTACGCATGTTAAAAGAACAATTTTTTATTTTTATTTTGCAATATAATTAATCAATATATTATCAACTTTTCATTTTATAAGCGCTTAAATCTATCATATGAAGACAAATAACATGTTTTTATTCTATACATTCCCATACTTGCCTCTGTTATTTGCATTCACATGAGAGATTTAAGCGCAGTTACTTTCGAATAGTGATATGTATTCATGCCTCAATCTCGCAAATTATTCTTGAATTTTCAAGTAAGGAAATCTTGGTTTCTTCCAAGATTTCCTTTTTCTTTTTTCTTATGTGGTCTTATTTTGTCTTCCTAGTTAAAGGTCTTCTTGCTACCCCTTGTCATTGCGACAAAATCGCGGACGTCTTTACACTTTCATGTAATGACCCATTGATCTTGCCTTATCATTTCTTTAGTATTGTTGCCTCTGCGGGATATTTTTGTTGCGACAATATGACAGGCCTAAAAATTCTTGCGAATATAAAGCCTCATGACATTGCGAGTCTTGCGACGAAATCGCGAGGACTTCCTTACACTTTCATGTACTTGACCCATTGATCTCGTCTTATCTTTGTCTTTTGTATTATTGCCTCTTCAGGATTGTCACACAAATATGACAAGCCTAAATTTCCTTGCGAAAATAAAGCCTCATGACATTTGCATCTTAAGACACTTATCAGCTCCCTAATGGAGGGTGCCGCCCTTATCTTCCCCTTGGTTGCCCCTTCAAGGAGACATACTTCTACCATACAAGGCTAGCTCCTCCCATCCTGGTCTTGACAACAACTTGATTGTTTTTCACAGCCTCTTATCCCTTTTGCCTATAGGGCTTATGGTTACGAGACTGCACCCTAAGTGGAGTTTTCTTCGGGCTGAGTGCAGCATAAGACAAGACTTGCCATGAATGGCCGAGGCACTTCAAATGCCCCAGGCACTCTTGGATCAACCGTGTACCTCAGCGCCTTGGTCAAATGTTGACTCCTTAGAAGAGACCCTCGGTCGTCCAATCTAAGTCATAAGCTTAGATTGAAAATCCAAGGTACCTCCCCTTGATGGGCTTTATTGACCCCAATTCTCCATGACTCAGGTTCCGGCGGTGTAACCATTTCCCCGAGCCATGCAATAGGTACCCCCTTCTATGACGCACTTTAGGTCTTACATTTGCCTCTTTACGAAATTTTGATATCGCGAACTAGGTGTACGCCATAGTTGGTTCGCCTCTGTCCGATTAATTTGTTGATTCTTACGCATATAAATTCTTTTATAATTTCGCAATCACATATTTATATTTCATAAAATATATTCTCTTCTTCGCATATCAACTTCCTTTCGCAACCTCATCTCTTCATTTTTTTTTTATTTTTTTTTTTTTTTTAAGACAAACCCATCATACATTTTTCTTTCACCTCCCAATTTCTTCTTCGGCGAGTCAACAAGTACATTCATTCTTTAAGTCTCTTATTTACGCTACTTTCGCCTCTTTGCATTTTTGAATTTTCTGTCATTTTCTTGTCTGTTGCAGAAGCCTTCTCGCCACTTCTTATCTTCATCATATATTGGTTTCATGAAGATTTCTTCCTCTCTCTCGTTCTATTACATCTACCAGCAATCTTTCACCTCTTTGTTTTTCTTTGATGTTGTGTTTGCAATTCTTCTTCTTCGCGGCTCTTTCTTCGCAAGATTCTATATCAATTTCATAACACTTCTTTCCTTCAACCCAATCTCCTTTATGATGCCAACACCAGTGGGATGAGGGAACTTGATACATTGATGGAAAGTTGATGCCACACCTAAAATCTCATGTAACCAAGGTCGTCCAATCAGTGCGTTGTATGGTGATTCCACATCAACTACACCGAATAAAATTTCAGAAGATAATCCTTTCAGTGGAATTCGCATATGAACTTCTCCTTTTGGCTTATTTGTAGTACCGTTAAAACCATAGATTTTGTACGTTGAAGGTATTATATATTTATCTTTCCCTCCCATAGTTTTATAAGTATGATAAAAAAGAACATTCACGGAACTTCCAGTATCGATCAAAATTCTGTTGATTGCCCATGAATTCTCGGCTTCATCATCTTCATCCTCGCTAGGTTTTGGGTTAATCTCCAATCTTACCACCAATGGGTTGTCGTGCATTTCTCCACCCTTAGGTACTTCTTCTGCAGTAAAAGAGATAGTCTGATTTTGCCATTCTTCCAGTGGTGATGTCTTCGCAATGTTCATTATTTCTATATCATCGGCATCTCTTGCGAAAACCCTGCTGAGAGTGTTATCGTAAAAATCTTCAATCGTCTTGTATGAGTGTACAATAGAGTTACAAAACAGATTCTTTGCCTTTGCACCAACTTCAATCACAAATGTTTCTCTTTCTTTTTCTTTGTGTTTGGCTTGTGAATATCACGGAGGAGGTGGTAATGCTTGAGTTTGCGTTTGTCCTACTAGAAAGTGATTTAATTTTCCCTGATCTATCATCCTGAGAATGATTCTCTTTATATTTCTGGAGTCATTTGTTGTATGTCCATGGAAATGATGATAAGAGCAAAATTCATTACTTCTGTAGCTTGGAGGTGGTTTACTCCCCATGTTCCATGGTGCGGGTATGTTTTCCATTAGGATTATAGCTTCCCATATCTTCTCCACACTAGCATTCAAAGGTGACATTTTGATTTCTTCCCATATTATCTTATGACTTCGTTGTCCTCTGTGATAGTTTTGCCTCTGACCTCCATAAGTTCCTTGCGGTGATGACCTCCATAAGTTTCTTGCCTCCATAAGTTTCTTGCGGCTGATCAAGTCTTTGGATTTTGTTATTTCCACCACGGCTATAGAAGTTTTTCTCTCTCTCGAATTATTCTTGATAACGACTCCCCATAGCTACTATCTTTTGCTGAATATCTCCCACTATCCTCTCTTGTTGCCCTTGCGAGGTGCTCTCGCCACTTTATATTTATTAACTTGGGTAACAAGCTTGCATTCATTTGCTCTTGAACTTGTGTTCGCAATGGGGTATGATTCCATCTCATTTTGCTTTTCCTCAAGAGAAATATATTCCTCCCGAAGTTCTCGCAACTCAGTCATTGTGATTGTATTCTTGATTACTCAAAATTTGAATGTATAACGAGGTTGGTTGCGAACATAGCATTGATGAATTACATGATGAGATATCTTTGTAGGATCAGAATATCGCAACTCCAATACTTCGCGAGATTAATAAACGACTGCGTCGCGAAGGAGTCGCATGGAGATAAATAAATGACGTAATAGATGACGGACAGTCGAACATGAGGAAAGTGTGAAGACTTGGCGAGATTTAGGAGTGTCGCGAAGTCTAACACTTACATATTTGCGACGCTTCGCGGAGGATTCCCGAAAATAAAGGACAGTTTAGCTGTCATCCACTTTGTAATACCCTATATAAAGGGTTGAGTAAGTCTGTTGTGGGAGAGGTCTTTTTGAATTGTTAAGCAAGTCATTAGGAGAGAGAAAATTAAGAGTGATTGTAATTTCTTTAGCTCTGTTCTACATTTCTTTGTAAATCTTTCAAGAAAACAATTAATAAAACACATTATTATTCATCTTCAAATGGATTGAATAAGCAAATTCGAGTGAGGTGTGTAGTGTAGGATTTCCTGCAACTACATATGCGCTAGAAACAGGGATTGAAGAAGATCAACCTTGTGAATTGGAAGAATTAGGGATAACAAGAAAGAAATCTTGAATAATTTTTAACAAATTACTAAAATTGAGAAATGGCTAGGAGAAAGAATGCATCAGAACAACCAACGATCGTAAGGAGAAGTGGAAGATTAGTGGGAGAAAGAAGAAATGAAGTAGGTGAACCATCAAGGATAGATGCAAGAAATGGAGAAGAAGATCCAATTCAACCACCAATTCAACCATCAGTTCAACCACCAGTTCAACCAACTAAACGAGTAATCGATTATGATAGGGTGAGCGTGCATACATGGAGATCAGATTCTATGGAAGAAAGAGAAGAAGTGCAACAATTGATGAATAGTGGACAGGAAGAGAGAAATCGAGAAGAGATGGGAGAAACAATTCGTGGAAATGAAGAAATCGCGGCATTAGAAATGCTGAGACAGACAATACACGAAGAAAGGCGATTAGAAGCAGAAGAACGTGCGAATCTAACAAGGCAAAACCACGAATTGAGGATGGAAAATAGGAGGCTGCAAAATAGAAGATCAAGAAGTAGTAACAGATCGAGATCAGGATCGAGTAGAGAAAATGGGAGAAGAACATTACCTGCAGAGAACATTAATGAAGAAAATTTGGAAAGAGAGTTAAATCATGGCGAAGGAGGTCGCGAAGAGAGAGAATTAATAGAAAATCGTTATATTTTGGTGAACAATCACGATGATGGAAATCAAGAAGATAGGCAGCCTCGAGGACAGAATAACCCAATTAATGAAGAAAATCAGGAAGAAAGAAGAAGAACACTACATGGGAGAGAAACACAAAGGAAACAAAAGGAAATTGAAGATGATATTGAAAAGCATTACACCGAGCAAGCACGTCTAGCCCGCGAGAGAGAAAGATTGAGAGCGAGAAATGGAAAATCGGGGAATTGGAAGAGGCGATCCGGCGAGAATAATCATGACAATCGAGAGAGGAGGCGCGAGCGAAATCGCAACAATGGAGATATTAACGAAGAATACGAAAGAATACAAAAAAGTAGACACGAACGAAGAAGGAGGAAGAAGCGAGAATTAAAGAGACCGATCAATTCAAATTCCGAGGCAAATGAACAAATTCTGCGAGAATTGGCGAGAGATGAGAGGAATATTGAACAACGAAGAGAAGGAGGAGGGAGAAGGCAGTTAGATGAAGCTATCGCGGAGGCTGCGAAAAATCCTTTTACATTAGAAGTGCAATTAGGAGGAATACCCCCAAAATGCAACTTACCAGCGCTAACTAGCATTTTTGATGGATCAACTTGTGCGGTACAACACATCAAGGCTTACGTGAGATGTATGCTACAGTGGGAAAACCATGACGCTATATTGTGCAAATACTTCGCGTCGAGTTTAACGGGAGAAGCGTTGAAATGGTTTGAGGGTTTACCAAGGAATACAATCACATCATTTAATCATTTACAAGCTATATTCTTAGGGGCGTATATAAGTAACAACTCTTCGCGACACAGTATTGAAGATGTATTTGGGCTAAAACAAAGAGTTGGCGAGAGTTTGAGACATCTAACTGTCGGATGGAAGACGATGTGCGGCGAGATGGCCGGAAGGGTAGATGAAAGATACCTCATACTGTCATTCATAAATGCTATGTTCGCAACCAATCTATTGTATGTTCAGTTTTTTAGAGTCAAGAATACGATTACAATGACTGAATTGCGAGAACTCCGGGAAGAATATATCGCTTTAGAAGAAAGACGAACGAGATGGAATCTTATCCAAGTGGCGAACACAAATTCTAGCATCGCGAATGGAAGTTTATTACCTCAACTTGTACACACAAAGTGGCGAGCACATCGCAAGGGCAACAAGAGAGAATGGTAGATGATAAAATGACCAAAATTGGTAGCTATGGGAAGTCACGATCAGGAAGAATTTGAAAGAGAAAGAAATTTCTACAACCGTGGCGGAAATAATAAAATTCAAAGGCTTGATCAACCGCAAGAAACCTATGGAGGTCAAAGGCATAATTCGCAAGAGACTTATGGAGGCCGAGGCGGGAATATCATAGAGGACAGCGAAGTCACGAGTAGTGTGGGAGGAAATTAAAATGCCGCCATTGAAGGCCAGTGTGGAAAAAATATGGGAAGCAATACTTTTGATGGAAAACATACCTGCACCATGGAACATGGGAAGTGAACCACCACCTGGAGATAGAAGTCACGAGTTCTGTTCTTACCATCGCTTTCATGGGCACCTAACAAATGACTGCAGAAACATCAAGAGAATTATCCTAAGAATGATTGATCAAGGAAAGCTAAATCACTTTTTAAAAGAAGAAGAGAAAGTTCAACATTTACCACCCCCACCAGCAAAAGGAAAAGAAACATTTGTTATAGAAGTTGGGGCAAAGGCTAAAAATTTGTTTTGCAACTCCATTGTACACTCATACCGCACTATTGAAGATTTTCATGACAATGTACTTAGTAGAGTTTTCGCGAGGATGATGATGATAAAGAAGTGATGAATGTTGCGAAGACATCGCATTAAAAGAGTGGCAATTGCAGATTATTTCTTTCTCGGTGAAGAAGTACCCAAAGGAAGAGAAACACATGATAGCCCATTAGTGGTAAAACGGAAATTAATCCAAAACCTATTGATGGCGAAGATGATGAAGCGGAAAATTGTTGGGCAATCAATAGAATATTAATTGATCTTGGCAGTTCGATCAACATTCTTTTCTACCATACTTATAAAACTATGGGAGGAAGAGATGAAGATTTGATCCCTTCAACATACAAAATATATGGTTTCAATGGTACCGCGAACAAGCCCAAAGGAGAAGTGCACATGAGGATACCCTTGCGGGGTTATCAACTGATATTTTGTTTTGTGTAGTTGATGTGGAATCTCCCTACAATGCATTGATTGGAAGACCATGGCTTCATGAAATTCAGGTGTAGCATCGACATACCATCGGTGCATAAAATTTCCACATCCCAGCGGTGTCGGAATTATAAAAGGAGATTGGATAGAGGGGCAAAAATGTTATGAGGTGGATGTAGAGAGTCTGCGAAGAGAGAACAACAAAAAGAAAGGTTGGAGGAAGAATGTACAGGATGA
The DNA here is from genome assembly GCA_023531295.1 of Papaver armeniacum. Taxonomy (NCBI): domain Eukaryota; kingdom Viridiplantae; phylum Streptophyta; class Magnoliopsida; order Ranunculales; family Papaveraceae; genus Papaver; species Papaver armeniacum. The sequence continues at coordinate 58,120 of JAJJWW010016085.1, read as the reverse complement.
ACAAAGAAAAGAAAGACTAATGGTAGATACCATAGAAACAAAAGAAGAAGAGATGTTTGCGAAGTGAATGCACAAAAGCAATGAATATCATGATGCAAAGGAGACATTGAAATGTTGGACTGATGCGGAGGCAGAAGGAAGTAAGAATAAAAGGTGTAAAAAATGAATAATTGCGAGAAAAGATAACAATTTAGTGGTGAAAGCATGATAAGGATAAGAAGCGAGAGATGATGGTTGCGGAAAAATTGTGCGAGAATCTCGCCATGAAGAATGTGTACAAATCTATTGAAAAATTGAAATGAGATTGTGCGAAAACTTCGCAGACAAATGATTGAATAAATTGATAAAATGAATGAGTGAGTGAATAGGACAAACCTTTATGGCGTACACCCTAGTTCGCGAATGATATTTCGCAAGAGGCAAATGTAAGACCTAAAGTATGTCATATAAGGGGTATCTCTTAACATGGCTCGGGTGGAAGGTTACACCGCTCCACGAAACCAGGTCATGGAGATTTGGGGCCCATGAAAGCCTATCCTGGGAGATACCTTGGATTTCCAACTATATATATAAGGTTATACCCTGGTTGGACGCCCGAGGGTCTCTTCCAAGGAGTCGAGTGTATGACCAAGGCGCCGAGGTACACGGTTGAGTCAAGAGTGCGGGGAGCATGGAACTTCCTTACCACTCTTGACAAGTCTTGGCACATGCTGCACTCGGCCCGAAGAAAACTCCACTTAGGGTGCGATCTCGTAACCATAAGCCCTATAGGTATAAGGGATAAGAGGCTGCGAAAACAACTAGTTGTTGTTAAGACCGGATGGGAGGAGCTAGTCTTGTATGGCCGATGTACGCCTCCTTGAAGGGGCAACCAGGGAGAAGATAAGGGCGGCACCCTCCATTAGGGAGCTGATAAGTGTCAAAAGACGCAAATGTCATGAGGCTTTATTTTCGCAAGAAAATTTAGGCTTGTCATATTTGTGCAATGATCCTGCAGAGGCAATAATACTAACGCGAGGGTAAGACGAGATCAATGGGTTTTTACATGAAAATGTAAGAACGTCCTGCGATTTCGTCGCAAAGACGACAATGTTACGGGATTTTATGGTCGCAAGAACATTTAAACCCGTCATATTGTCGCAAATATAATGTCCTGCAGAGGCAAAAATACTTAAGAAATGATAAGACAAGGTCAATGGGTCATTATATGAAAGTGTAAAGACGGCTGCGATCTTGTCGCAACGAGGGTGGCAAAATAAGACCTTTACTTAGGAAGGCATAATAAGACCACACAAATAATGATAAGGCAAGATCAATAGATTTCTTAATCCATGAAGATATCTTGCGATCTTGTCGCATTGATAATGTGCAAAGTCAAAAAAAAAAAAAAAAAAAAAAAAAATGAATGATATATATATATATATCTCGCGAGAATAATCATATTTTATGTAACTCGCAAAGTTGATCATATTTTATGTAACTCGAAAGTTGATTATATCTTATGGACGAGAGGCAAGTGTGAAGTTATAATTACAAAGAAGGGTTGTTTGATTGATATATCCGAACAAAGGAAGCAAAAGTTGAAATTCACATTCAATGGTCAAAGATATATGTATACGAGATATTACAAGAAATGAAAGAAGAAAAAGAAGTTATTTCTTTGCTTGGTTCTTCTTCTTGATCGATTCTTTGGTTCCATCACTCTCGTCGCGATTCTTCTTCTTCATTAGCTTCACTATCGAAACATCTGAGACAGGCAAGTTCTCGGGAACTTCTTCAGCAAGGAAAGGATATGAATGAAGAGGAATGTTGTGATCATTACAAACTATTTCCATAGCTTGATTGCGAAAACAAACAACATCATTATTAAAATTCGCCACTGTAGTTTAGAATTGCTGCTTCAATTTAGAATATCTATTCTCGCGAAGAGAGATCCTTTGCGAGACGTTCTTTTTCGATTTCAAGCTCTCCAATCCTTGTCTCAAATCTCTTTTGATTACTGAAAACATGAGAAAGTGAGTTAATGATAATAGTACAAAAAGAAAAAGAAACAAAAAAGTAAAGAAGTGTAATAAACAACCTTCTCTTTCAAAGATCATATCCTTGATCAAGGTAGTTTGCTCGGCGCGAAGACTAACATCGATACCTAAGTTATTTCTAGCATTATCTAGAACCTTTGCAGCCCGAGCAAACTCATCATCATTATTTATGACAAAAAGTGAACGAATTTGGTCTTCTCGCTCGCTAAGCATGGTATTCTGACGAAGGAGTTCATCTCGCTCAACTTGCACATCAAGGAGAGATTTTTGAAATTTTGCTAAAGCTTGTGCACCTTTGTTAGTAATGCGATCTTTTTCATCTATGAGATCACTAATTTTCTTCCTTAAGGTTTTGGCTTTCTTCTTGGAATCAAGGTACATTCGCTTAAATTGATTGGCTAAATTCAAACTGGATCTATGTTCAATCTCTAAGAGGCGATGTTTGGTTCGAAGTTCATTTAATGGAAGGGAGTCGATTTTATTTGATGAACTATTTAAGGATTCGTTGAGATAAGTAAGAAGAATATCATTATCCATAGGCTCGGAAACGAATGAAGAAGAATGGCTTCTTCAGAGAGATTATATATGTCTGCGAGAATAATAAATCAGGAGTAGAAAAAACAAATGGAAAAATGAAAACGATTTGAAGAGAAAGAATTCTATACCATATAGTTGTTGATTTGCACTTTGAAGAGTAGATACTTTAGTCTTCTGAGAATCAAGCTCGGTTTCCAATTTTTGAATTCTCTCATCTTTATCGCGAGAAGACGCAACTTCAATTTCTAATTCTCGGACTTTCTTGTTAAGTTGAAGGTTCTTCTTTTCAAGGTTATTGCGTCTCTTCTCAAGGTCTGAGGCAACAACAAAAGAAGCTCTCCCTGACTATAGAAGAAAATAAAGAAATAATTAAAACAAAACTCAAAAGTGAAATCACAAAGAAACAAAGGAATATGAACATACCAAAGCATTGAGAGCATTTAAAAGACTAGGAGTCATTGTTCGGGAAATTCCGCGAAAAGACTCAGTGTCCTCCAATAGTGGGGCGTCGCAGATTTTGGCGAGAGCTTCGCAAGTAGCGGATAAATTATCATCTCCCGGTCCTTGCATAGGATCGGAGAAAATACCGAGATAATAGCGACATAGCGAAGTATCCGAATGAGTCCCCTTAGCGAAGAGATATCGATCTCATTTTCATTTTCCGAGTCCTCGTGACTTGGGAATTAGAATGGGAGGGAGATTGAACTTTTCGTCTTTTAGAAGATGGACCGAGAAGATTTGTCCTTGCGAGAAATGGCCTTATTCTTGCCTTTAATTTTCGCAGCATTAGCTTCTTCATCATTAATCTTTGCGGTTTCAACTTCTTCAACACCAATCTTCACACACGAATAAAGATAAGAAACAGAGGCAACAATATTGTTTAAAATAACAAAAGAAAATGTTTCTTACTTCATCCGTGAGCGATCGAAGTATCGCCAGGATATTTGGCTGTGGATTCTCTTTGTATTTCTTTCTCATTCTGGTGATCTAAAAATTTTCTAAAAGTTAATGAATGAAAGAAATGGAAGACATAGCAAAGCAAATTTAAAAAAAAAAAAAAAAAAAAAAAAAAAAAAAAAAAATATACCTCTTTTGTCTTCTCAGGCCACTTAAACTCCCAAGGATAATAATTCGCGAGATTGGGCGGGAGTGCATGTGAGCTGCGATATAAGGTCCACTCGAGAAAAGAGGTACAACCCACCACTTTTCATCTTTGGAGTGGCGAGGGTATTATTTTTACCCGAATGCCGATCAATGTCTGCATGAGCGGTTTGTCGGCATCAACGTTATCATTTTTCTTCAATCGAACACCCAGTGAGATTTATCGTTTCTCATAGTTATGATGAATAATTTGCAAAGAAGTTGTCCACGTATACTTCTCGGCAATTATTGGTAAATTCGCAAATTGAGGATCTCTAACATTATCGGGATATAAAGATCCTTTACTTCTGGGCGCCACGATAGGCGAATTCAAGCATCAGGCGAATACAGTCGCCATTCAATTGATAAACAGCCCGCGAGAATTTCTCATGAGCAAGAATCTCATAAAACAATGGTATTTCGGGATTATATAGAGGAATGGGGAGCCCTGCGAGGAGTTGACCTAGCGAGACTATGATTTTCTGATCATCACATTGATGATCAGAAAACAATTTTGCAGAAAGCATAGATGAGGATTCTTGATTTGGAATGGTTGATAAAGTGAAACCTTTTTCCTTTAATTTCTGGAAAACGTCATTAAAAAGTGGTGCGTATGTACGACCAAGTGAAGCCATTATCAGGGTATGGAAATGAAGGGAGAAGTGAAGAATCGAAAAGGAAGCAGTAGCAGAAGCGCAATTTGCGGAAGAAAAAAGTTGAAGGAAAGTTGCAGAGAGAAAATAAAAGGGAAGAAGAGAAAGAGGAGTAAACTATATATAGAGAGAAAGATTTTGGGAAAGTAAGTGCATTTAATGCGAGATGGGACATGAATGGTCAAAAATAAGCGGTTGGATGAAACGTGTCAAGAAAGGAATGGAAGAAAAGACATCTGTTATAAATTCTATGTAAAAATTATGGGGTTAAAGCAGATAAGGATGAGCTGTTGCGGCATTTCAAGATATTGATTCTCATGATACTCTCTTCTTCGCAGAGAATACATGAGAAGAGGCAAGATGTAGGATCAGAATATCGCAACTCCAATACTTCGCGAGATTAATAAACGACTGCGTCGCGAAGGAGTCGCATGGAGATAAATAAATGACGTAATAGATGACGACAGTCAGAACATGAGGAAAGTGTGAAGACTTGGCGAGATTTAGGAGTGTCGCGAAGTCTAACACTTACATATTTGCGACGCTTCGCGGAGGATTCCCGAAAATAAAGGACAACTTAGCTGTCATCCACTTTGTAATACCCTATATAAAAAATTGAGTAAGTCTGTTGTGGGAGAGGTCTTTTTGAATTGTTAAGCAAGTCATTAGGAGAGAGAAAATTAAGAGTGATTGTAATTTCTTTAGCTCTGTTCTACATTTCTTTGTAAATCTTTCAAGAAAACAATTAATAAAACACATTATTATTCATCTTCAAATGGATTGAATAAGCAAATTCGAGTGAGGTGTGTAGTGTAGGATTTCCTGCAACTAAAGATGTTATAGTATTCTTTGGCAAACCTTCAAACCATTTTAACGCCTCTCCTGTTAAACTTGATGCGAAATATTTGCATAATATTGCATCATGGTTCTCCCATTGTAGCATACATCTCACATAAGCTTTGATGTGTTGGACTGCACAAGTTGTTCCATCAAAAATCTTTGGTTAATGCAGGTAAATTGCATTTTGCGGGTATTCCTCCTAATTGTACTTCTTGTGTGAATGGAGTTTTCGCAGACTTCCTCTATGGCTTCATCCAATTGTCTCTTACCTCCTCCTCTTTTATTATTTATCATTCCCTCATTTCCGCTAACTCTCTCAAAATTTGTTCATTTATACCAGAATTTGGATCCATTGGTCTTTTCAACTCCGCCTCTCTTCTCCTGCGTTCATCTCTGTTTTGACTTTCTTGTTCATCATTTTCCTCTCGTCTTTCTCTGCGATCTTCTCTTTCACTTCTTTCATTAATTCGCCGTGCACCGTTATATCTCTCATTTTCTCCTCTTTGTCGCCTTTCGCCCTCCTTTGTACTCTATCATATTCTTCATTGATATTAGCCTTATTGCGATTTCGCTCACGCCTCCTTTCTCGATTATCATGGTTATTTTGTCGAATTGCCTCTTGTAGCTCTTGTTCTTCCACTTTTGCTCTTAGTCTTTCTCTCTCGCGAGCTAAATGTGTTTGTTCAGTATAATGTCTTTCAATTTCATCTTCAATTACTCGTTCATTTCTTTGTATTTCTCTCCCATGTAATATTCTCCTTCCTTCTTCCTGATTTTCTTCGCCATCTTGATTATTTCGCCCCTGACGGTGTCTATTTCCTTGATTTCTATCATTTTGCCCGTTTTGAAGAGTTTCAGCACGTTGGATATAACGATCTTCCATTATTTATCTTCCTTCGCGACGTTCTTCGCCTGGATTTTGTATTCCCTCTCGAGTTTCTTCATTAGCATTTTCCATAGGCAAATTTTGTCTTATTTCTTCTCTAACTGATCTTGAACTTGATCTTGTAGTGCTTCTTGACCTTCTATTTTGTAATCTCATATTTTCCATCCTCAATTCATGATTTTGCCTTGTCAAATTCGCACGTTCTTCTGCTTCTAACCGCCTTTCTTCATGTATTGTTTGCCTCAATGCCTCTAATCTTTGCAATCTCTTCATTTTCATAAATTATTCCTCCAATTACTTCTTGGTCTCTCTCCTCTTGTCCATTGCCTCCTAATTGCTGCTCTTCTCCCATTTTATCTGCAGAATCTGATCGCTAAGTATGTACACTCACTCTGTCATAATCCACAGTTCTATTTTGTATTGGTGTACGTTGAATTGGCGGTTGAACTCGATTTTCTCCATGTTCGTAGTATTCATTCTTGAAGATTCTTATATTTCGTCTCTCCCTTCTCCAGCAAGTCTCCTACTCCTTCTAATAGTTGTTGGTTGTTTTGATGCATGTCTTCTTCTAGCCATTTTTCAATCTTAATGAATTGTTGAAAATTATATGAAATTCCTTCCTATTACTCCAAATTCTTTCAAATCACAATATCAATCTTCAATCAGTCCCTGTTTCTGGCGCCATATGTAGTAGCAGGAAATCCCACACTACACCCCTCACAAGAATTCACACAATCAAGTCATTTTAAGATGAACAATTATAGTCTTTATTGATTAAACTCACAAATGTTACAAGATGGAAAGGAAATAAGCTAAAGAATTTACAATCGCTCTAAACTTTCTCTCTCTTAATAACTTGCCCAATACTTGAAAAAGATCCCTTTTCTCTTAAGCCTGTTCGGTTATTTATATAGGACATTACATAGTGGATGACAGCTAAGTTGTCCTTTATTTTCGGATCTGACTTGCGACATTCTCGCGAGTGTACAAATGTTAAATATCGCAACACTCCTGAATCTCTCTAGGTCTTCACATCTTTCTCGTGTTTAGGTTGTCGTCATCCGGTGCGTCATTTATATTATCCATATGCGACATTTTCGCAATGTGTCGTTTATAGATTTCGCAAGGGTCTTGGTGTTGCGATATTCTGATCCTACACTACTTTCTTGTAGTTGTGTGATCTGATCTTGTTGTTTCTATCAGTATTGAGTACAATCGTAACGATTGGCTTGAGATTGATATCTCCGATAGGCAAGATATAAAAGTAATCACAAACACATTCGTCTCATCGTTTGTGATTCCACAATATCTTCTTTCGCCGCGTCGATTAAGATTATTGTGAGGTGATTGATAATATTAGGATGTTCTTCGGGAATATAAGTCCTGTTATCAATTGGTTCATGTTCACCTTGATTTATCAAAAGCATCTTAACAAAACTCGTAGGTATTTCTCGTGGGAGACAGATTATCTATTACCGTAGACTTTTCTCAAAGTGTGATACATATTTGTTTATTAAAGTCTTCGACTTTGGGTTGTAAGCAACTCTTAATTATGGGTGAGATCAGCTAAGGGAATCAAGTGCATGGTATCATGTCGGGATCATAGACATAAGGAGCGCAACTATACCTTGGATCAGTGTGAGATTGATGGGGTTCAACTCTGTCGAACGAAGTTTGTTTGTAGTAGGCTAGTGTCTATAGCGGCTTAATATAGTGTGTGTCCAATCTGGACTAGGTCCCGGGTTTTTCTCGCATTTGCGGTTTCCTCGTTAACAAAATTGATATGCGTGTTATTTCTATTCCGCATTATATTTTGTTATATAATTGAAATATCACAAAGTTTTGTGTTAAGATCAATCAATTAGAATATCCAACCTTTGGTTGTTGATTTACATTGATTGACACTTGAACATTGGTCTTTGGTATTGTTCAAGTTAATTTCTCTTGTATTCAATTAGACTCAGATTTGTATTTGCTTGAGTAAGTATTGAATCGAGAAATTGAGATATAACTCTTTGATATACTTTTTATTAAGATTGAGTCTCATTTGTCTAGTTGATTCTCTTAATAGTATATTAGAGTTAGTCCATACTGATTGCTAAGCGAAATATTGGGTGTGGTTGTTGTACCCCCGCTTTTTCACAATCACTTTCGGAGAAAGAACATATAGGTAGAAAATTTTTATATTGAGGTATATTTGGGTACCTTCATCTTTTCACAATGGTTAGCCATATGAGCACTTTCATATCAAACTTATTCATCTTCAACATAACTAGTTCAAATGACTCAAATGAACTAGTTAGAGAGTTATTCAATTGCTTAGATCTCATAGAAGTATACAAGACACAATCGAAGCAAAATCAGTTTTGATTCACTCGAATCGATTCATGAACATTATAGCCACGGTTTGCAAAGATTGCATTCCTTATTATACATGTTTTAGTTCACGAATAACCGATTTTATAAAGTAACCTACCTAAGTATGCGAACAGTGCGCGTACTTAAGTAACCTAATGGAGTTTTTTTCTCACTTCCAAACTCCAAAGTAGAAATTCACGGATGTGAACTTTTCCAAACGAGACGCGTACGGGTACGGATACTTTGGGTTCCGGTTTTTGGATTTACACACAAATGTGAGAACACACTATGTTTATATCCAAAGATGGTTACACGTTCTAAACTTTCATTTCAATCATTGAAACTTTCTTAGAGGATGTTATATAGTTGTTATTCACAAACTATTTTTTATCAAAGCGATTTTCAAGTTATTGAAATAATCAACATGACTTTCGTCACGAGTAAAGATGAACTTGGCCAAAGCGAAAGCTTACCAACACATATTTCGAGAAATAGATAAGCGATATAAACTCGGCTCGAAATAGCAAATGTGTATAATCAAAGTCTATACAGCAAAACTACTTTTGACTCAAGATAGGAGATAGAGTAGATAGACTTTTGAGTTATAGATAAGTTCAAGTCTCCGCATACCTTTTAGTCGATGAAGTTCCACCAGTTCCTTGAGTAGTTCTTCGTCTTATATGATGATCGACATGGAGTTATTGAGCTCAACTACACTTTCTATCCTAGTCCGAGACTTAGCTATAAGTAGACTAGAAATCAAGACTTATAGTTTTGGAAACTAAACTTGACAAACAAGCTTGAGATAGCAACGCTTGCGAGTTCGAGAACTTAGCATTCTAACTTGCTATGCGGAGGATTCCCTCCGCGGACAGCTTCTTTGAGGGACTATGGCCGTTTAGGCCACGGAAGTTTGAGGCAATAACGGGTCTGTGATGCCCTTAGATGTTCTGCGCCGCACACGCGCTACACTGATGTATTCAACGAGTATATAGCCTTGGCTTACAAGCCCGGGTAATCTTCGAAAATTTCATCGTGATGGGGATAGATCATTGCAAGCTGTGGAAACACGTCATCGACCGGCGGTTACGCAGAGAAACCAACGTCTCATCAAATTAATTTGGATTTATGCCGGGAATATCGACCACAGAGGCGATTTTCCTAGTTAGACAACTTATGGAAATATACGGGGAGCAAAAGCGGGACACACATGGTCTTTATTGACCTGGAGAAGGCTTACGATAAAATACCGCATGAAGTAATGTGGTGGGCTCTCCAACGAGAATAAGGTATCACCGAAGTACATAAACTTAATCAAGGATGTGTACGAGGCCGGCGAGCTACGGTGTCCCGGACGAGCTGGCGAGTCTCAAGCGATTTCTCGATTAAGATAGGGCTTCACTAGGGATCAGCCTTGATCCCATATATTTTCGATTTAGTGCTAGATCAAGTTACGAGAGACATTCAGGGTGAGATCCTCTGGTGCATGCTCTTTGCAGACGATGTGGCGCTTATCGGCAAATCAAAGGAAGATGTAGAGGAAAAACTTGAATTGTGGCGCCAGACTCTAAAATTGAAGGGCTTCAAACTTAGTAGAACCAAAACCGAGTATTTGAAGTGCTACCTCAGCGACTCCGGGACAGTTGAAGGGGACATTCTGCTGGATGGAAAACCTGTACCAAGGAAAGACTCCTTTCGGTATCTAGGATCGATACTCCAAAGTAATGGGGAATCGAGGAGGATATTCGCCATCGAACTCAATCTGGCTGGGGGAAATGGAGTCTGGATTCTGGCGTCCTTTGTGACCGCAAAGTCCCGCTAAAGCTTAAAGGTAAGTTTTACAAATCGGCGATCGGGCTCGCCATGCTATATGGTGCGTAATGTTGAGCGATGAACAGTCGACACATTGAAGCCAAGAGTACCGAGATGCGGATGCTTGAGGTGGGAATGCGGACATACGAGGCATGACCGTATCGGGGAATGAGTACGTTCGTAATAAACTTATGGTAGCGCCAATCAAGGAGATGCTCGCACAACATCGGGCTATTTGGTTTGGGCATCTCCAAATGAAGACCGCCCGATGCTCCAAAGCGTAGTAGGTCGCATCAGGCGCGCTGAAGGAAGGATACAACGTAGAGGCCGACCGAAGCTAACTTGGGATGAGTCCGTAAAGAAAGACATGATCAACCGAAATATTTCACCAGAGCAGGCGCTAAACAGACAGACATGGAGGGCGGCGATACGCGTGGAAGAGGTGGGTTTCAGGTACGCAGACTAACAACCCCTTTTTTTTTATTTCCTGTTAATTTCTTTGCCACTCAATCGCGAACACGTAAAGGCAACCTGCGGTTTTTTGAAGGGGAATCCCCCTATAGCGCTGCAGTTGGCATGATTGTGAAGGGGAAACACCCCGTAACTTCTGCAACATGGACATGGTGTAAGTATATCCGCATTAATGGTCAAGAATTCGTAATCCCATAAACACGGTGATTACTTTCCATCTGGTACAAAATAAAAACAATCGTGACGCGGGTAGCGTCAAGTATTTTGCTTGTCGTAGTGCAAGTTGTGCAAGGCTCTGACAGGCCGGCGTAAAAACTATGTTATACTTTTAGGAGATATTCTCTAGCCGACCCGGTACTTGCTTTGAAAAGGCTTTGGATTTGGATTTTAGATAAGTTCAAGTCTCCACATACCTTTTTGTCGATGAAGTTTCACCGTTCCTTGAGTAGTTCTTCGTCTTTGCATGATGAACACCCTGGAGTCTAGATCTCAACTACACTTACTATCATAGTCCGAGACTTAGCTATAAGTACACCGGAAATCAAGACTTATAGTTTTGGCAACTAAACTTGACAAACAAGCTTGAGATAGCAACGCTTGCGAGTTCGACCGAGCAGTGCTCTAACATATGTGATATAATAACTCACGAGTTTAAATTAGTACACTCGATATGTGCTTTCACGTACAGATGATACATGTACAATCCTGGATTTAAATATGAAAAAAAATGTATTCAAGGAAACGTTGCATGCAGACACTCAATATATGAATAGTTCAATATACAAATATCGTAATCAAAATATGTATATTACTAATGTTTATACTATAAGTTTTAATTTTTAATTTTTTTTTTGATAGCCATCATAACGAAACTTAAGGGAAAGCAAAAGAAAAAAAAAAGTGAAAAAAAAGCTAAATTCCCACTAGGGAAGAAACCCGATGAGGGAGATTTGGACGAGTCCACATAGCGTGATATGATAAAGCATCGCGTGCTATGCGAGATCATGAGCCATGTCGTTTACACTATAAATTCAAATAAAACGTTATCTTCACATAGTTCATGAGCGCACATAAACTAACTTCATACATATAACTCACCTTTCTATTCATGGGTACACTTATAATTACCCAATATATATAAAGTTTGCAGGTTCATGTCTGTACATATAGTTCCCAAATACACATCGATATATACACTGCACTCACTCAATTTATATATGATTCACTCTAGAATACATGGGTTCGTCCAATAATTTGAGAGCATTGTTATGCTCTCTTAGTACATATTGATTCGAAAGCTCTTCTGATGGGAGGTTCATACTATAGTTTTAAGGTACACATACATACACATTCACTCGCTCTATGTATAATCACTTAAATGGAATCCTAATTTTTGGTGCCCAAATTGAATAAATAATTAAGATCAACGCAAATACATTCATGAGTTTGAAATACACATTATGTTGTAATTCATGGGAATTTAGAATTTTAAATATACTCGATGTATATGGAGTTTACATGTACGATATATATATATATATATATTTGGATTTATTTTAATTTAATTTGTGTTGGTAGAAAGATAACCAAAAGAAGATCAAAATCACTACTTGATTTGCATTTTACCTTGATAAAATACTAATAAAATCTCATGATATACTCGAGATGGAGGAATTTATCTTTTTTTTTTTTTGTTAAGTCCAAAAATTATATTAAAAAGAAGAATATTTACAAGATAGTCTATGAGAAAAGAGGTCACAGCAACCCCAAAAACTCAAAAAGACTATTTAAATCGAAAATAAGATACATTTAGTAACTCAATTGAACTTAAAAAATCAGGCCTGCCAACATAGGCAATTCTCACTCCTTTAGCCAATAAACTACCATGTTTAGCCAAAATGTCCGCAGAAAAGTTTGCTTCACGGTAAGTGTGAACAAACCTAATTGATTCAAACATACTCCGAACCGTTATCCACCTTTGTTGAGCAAACCATGGCACAGAAAAATCTTGTAAAGCCCGAATTACACTAGAAGAATCTGTACGAACAAGAATTTTGTATATCCCCATTGCACAGCCCAATCAAGACCCAAAAGGATACCATACAACTCTGCCAAGTAGTTTGAAGCAAAACCAAGTCCGATACTCATGGCACCTACTACGCCACAGTCTGCATCTCTTGCTATCACACCCGCTCCAGCTGACCCTGGGTTGCCACGCGAAGCTCCATCACAACAAAGGAGAAGCTCATTTGAATCCGGAGGAGACCAAAAACAAGCCATTGGTTCAACATGCTTAACCTTCCTATGCCGCACCCTAAAGAAATCAAGCACACAGACATCTTCCACAGTATTATGCATATCTCCCTTCAAGCGACAATAATAGTCACTTATTTGTTTAAAAACACGCTGCATAAACAAGTTCCAGTTCATCACTTTCTTCTCAAACGTTATTTTGTTTCTGTTATACCACAGTTCAGCCTGGATCACCAAATTTTCAACCAACCAAAGGTCCTTCACCATAAGACTTCTACCTGACGCAGCTTTATAAGAAGTAATAGGATTCACATCCGGTTTCAAAGCAAACAAGCCTGAAACCCAATTCCAAATTCTGACAGCAAAATCACACGCCCACAGAACATGCTCTAGAGATTCCTCCGTCTTTTTACACACACAAAATCTGTTAGGAAGTTGAATTTTAAACCTGCTACGTACCTTGTCAAGAGTAGCACAAGCACCACGCATAAACTTCCAATTTTGAGCTGCCAAAGAAGGATGAACAGCTCCCCTCCAAATCAGTTTCGCGCCATCCATTACTGGGTACTTTGTACGAACAAGTTCTCTTGCTGAAGAGACTGAGAACCTCCCCTTCAAGTCAGGCATCCACACTCTCCTGTCTTGCCCATTACCTAAACTCGGCAAGTTATCATAAACCACTCCAGCTCGCAACAAATTTTGCATATGAGTGTCCGGCAAAACCCAAACACCATTCTGAATTAGATCACTCACCCTAGCAGATCTGTCAAGGCCATCAGGACCAATAATATCTGCAAGGCAATTATTTCCATACCAAATGTCGAAGTATAGGGAAGTAGCTCTACCATCACCTAACAAAAATTTAGAATTAGCATGAACAACTTTATGCACCCACCTGATCCCTGGAAAAATAGAGGATTCAACGTGATATTCTCTCACAGCACCTTCTTTATTTGTGAATTTGGCCTCAAGAAAACGAGCCCATTTCTTAGAAGAATTTTTGATGTTCCACCACAGCTTCATGATTAACGCTTTGTTCATAACTTCCATCTTCACAAGACCAAGGCCACCTTCGTTATATGGGCTGCATACCTTATCAAAACCAACCACAAAGGCTCTTGACAAATTTGAATCACCGCACCAAAGGAAATTCCTAATCACCCTTTCACATTGTTGAATAAACTTCTTCGGACATTTATAAACAACCATATTATTAATGGAATAGCTAGCTATGACAGACTTAATAAGCACAACTCTATCTTGAAAAGATAAAATTTTACCTTTGTAAATAGAAAGTTGATCTTTAATTTTGTCAATGGTAGTACTGATATGCCTGTAACGCACAACACCAGGCATGACTTGAACTCCCAAATATCTATCAGGAAAGGTGGTTAAACTCATACCAAGAAAATCAGTAATAGTTCTGCGCCTACTAAGCGAACCACCTCCATAATAAATCTTGCTTTTAAATACACATACGGTCCGGCGAAGCTTACACGCCGATAAGACCCCAACAAATCCACCAGATTTCTCACACTCTTCATATTACCCTTGCAAAAAATCATAATGTCATCAACAAAGAATAAATGGGTTGGTGAAATACCTTTTCGCGTTACCATATAAGACATTTGTTTCGTCTGAAAAAGCTTAGTGATGTTCCGACTTAAGACATCTTCAATCAAAACAAAAATCAGGGGAGAGAGAGGATCTCCCTGACGCAAACCTCTATTGATCTTGAAGTAACCTTCTGTATTACCATTGAATAAAATCGAAATACGAGCAGATTGAAGAATATGAAGAATCCAAGAACACCAGCTTTCAGAAAACCCATATCTGCGAAACACCTCCAAAACAAAGGACCGACTCAACCGTATCAAACGCCTGAGAAATATCAAGTTTTAGGCCCAAGTTCCCATCCTTGCGCTTAATTTGAATCTCATTAACCATCTCCGAAGCCAAACTAATATTCTCATGAATATTTCTCCCCTTCATAAAAGCAACTTGATCTTCAGAAACCAAATCATCCAAAACAGTACCCAACCTTGTTGCCAAGATTTTAGTAAATATTTTGAAGAAAAAATTGCTAAGCCCAATTGGTCTAAACTTCCGAAGAGTGTTCGCACCTCTTTCCTTAGCAAGGAGGATAATCAAGCTAGAATTAATTCCATTCGAATAATACCGGATTACAAAGAACAAGAAATAATGGCATTAACCAGGTCTTGATGAATTATCTCCCAACAATGCATATAAAAACAACCTGAAAACTATCAGGCCCAGGAGCACTATCAGCACCCAAATCAAACACCGCTTGTTTTATTTCTTCAAAAGAAGGCACCAAATCCATTCGCACACTCTCATCTGCAGAAATGGAAGGGTGATCATAATTAAAAAGCTCATCCTCAATTGTTAAATCATCACCATTAAACTTAGCTTCATAGTAAGAAACTACATGATCTCTAAGTTGGACAGCCTCAGAAATAATAGAACCATCTTCCGCAACAAGTTCAGAGATAGTATTATGACTCCTCCTAGTCTGAATACTATTATGGAAAAAAGAAGAATTGCAAGAACCTTCCAACAACCATTTATTGCGAGACTTCTGTTTTAACATAATATTTTGCTGCATCCGAATATCCTGAACCTTGACCGTTGCATCCTTCACCACATTGAATTTTGCCACATCTCAAAGGATCTTCATCGAGAATTTCTTAAAGCCACCTCCATATGCAATTGAGCCTGTTTCAATCTATTATTAACATTGTCAAAAGCAGATTGATTCCATAATTTAATTGCTTCCTTCAAACGTTTCAGTTTGAAAGGAAAAATAAAATCAGGCGAACCATTGGCCGGCGTACACCAACTCTCTTGAACTAGACGTAAGAAATCTGGATGTGTAAACCACATTTTTTGAATCCTAAAAGGGGATCGTCTTGGTCTTTGAGTAACAAAAGAATAACCAAAAAGGGTCGAATGGTCGGAAACTTCCCTAGGAAGAGCTTTACACCGCCAATTCATATACTTTGTTAACCAGGCATCATTAATAATAGCACGATCCAATTTACTTACAATTCTATGGTTACCAGATTGTCCATTAGACCAAGTAAGACGACTTCCCAAAGAATCAGCTTCAAACAAATTATTGTCCTCCATCCAATCCGAGAAATCATTAATACAAGAAGTCCTTGGTTCATTACCACCTTTCTTCTCATCATTGCGAAGAACACAATTGAAGTCGCCAATGATTAGCCACGGCCTAGTTTCAAACAAATTCAACTGCTGCCAAAGACCTCTGCGAGTTACTTGTAAATAACTAGCATGAACAAAAGAAATAAAAACCCTATCAATCTTAATAGTAATAGCTTGACGAGTAGAATTAATCACCTCAGGATCATTGAAAGCATCTAACCAGAGTACCCATAAATTCCTAACCCGAGCAGCCGTAGAATTATGAATAGCAGAAGCTTTAAAACCCGGTAAATTTAACCTCAAAACCACAGAATCAGAATAAGCAACCTTAGGCTCAGCAATGCATAAAACCTCAGGCTTGCAATCTTTAACTAACTCGCGTAATTTAATACCTGCATCCAACTTCGCAACACCATTAATGTTCCAATAGATCACACGCATTAAAAACCGGATTTTTGAGTGTTATTTAACTTGTTTGTAGCATCCAAACCTTTTCCTACATTAGAATTACCATTCTTTGGTATACCACGTGATCGTCCCTTCTTAACCTTGACTCCCAAGGCATTAACCTCAGAATCAGAACCAGAATTGGTTTCTAAATTAGTTGAGGAGGACGTTTCTTGAGAGTCTGTAGGCTTTAGAATTCTTCTAGCTTGACGTTTCTCAACCTCCAAGTTACCCCATTTCTTACCCTTAACTCCAAAAAGCAGCTTGTTCGGGCGTCATGTGTTCCTCCAAATTCTCTTCTTCACGAAAAACTTCAAAGATTAATAGCTTCATCGGATAGACCCAACTCATCACTAAGAGCACTATATCTATTAGGTGAAGGAACCACCTCGGACTCGAAGACAGCGTTATATAGAGGAGTTGTTGAAGTGCTAGCATTCACCACTTGCACAATAGCTAGCGAAGTCTCCTGCTCTATTATCTGCAAAGGGGTAGAAGACGAGTTGACTATGTTCCTATCTGTCATATTCTGTGTAGTTCTAGCCAATTCCACAGAATGTCCGACTTGGTTACTAAGGCACTGGTTCCCTCTAACTCAGTCCCTTTCACCAATGCTAATTCATCATCTTGCAGCTTGCTTAGTTTTTTCTAACTCATCATTCACTTGCACGATAAATAGCTTGATCTGAGCAACATTCGCCTCAAAATGAGTGATTTTCTCCACACCACCAGCATTCCCCTCATGCGAACTCAGTTAGCCGCATTGTTTTTCTTGTTACGACCATTCTTCCTTTTTTGCACATCTTGCCAAGGGCGATTGATCAGTAGATTGACCAAACGGAGGTTGCACAACAGATTGAGTTGAAGCATTCTTAGGAGATTTCTTCTTTTTACATTCTTTGTCATGATGTCCAATGATATTGCAATGCATACAAAACTTGGGACATTTAGGAATTTCTAAATATTGCCAAAACCTGTTGCCTTCAGAATTTAGACGAATCCTAGAAGGAATGTGTTTAGCAAAGTCTATATCTACTAAAACTGCAGCATAATAACCAAAATCCAAGTCTAGGGTTTTCTGATCAACCACAATAGGAGTTCCCAGAACCTTACCCATAGATAATAATGTTTTTTCAAATCCAAAACTCAACTGGTAGCCCTGGAAATTGCACCCAAACAGCTGCATGAGACGTAGCCTGTCTCTCAGGGTTGAAGCTTGGATACAAATCAATCAAACGAAGCAGGTGTTGATCAATGAACCACTTCTTTTTACGTAGCTTTTCCTTTTCTTCCTTCGAGTTGCACATAATAATGAAAAATCCTTTCTTCATCGGGACAAACTTGGCAGTATACCCCCATTGTTTTTCTAGGTTTTGCTTAAGCTCATTGAACTTTAAACCCGTGTGATCAATTCTAGCAATGAAACTATGTTGAAAGGGGACGCAACCTTCTTGAAAAAATTCTGTTGGAATATCCAGGGAGGGTTCGCCCTCAATTAACTATAGGTTTGGTAAAGAAGAAATATCAACTTTTGTAGGTAGCAACGTTTTCTTTTGTTTGAAAGCATCCGCATAAGAACGATTACTCTCACTTGAATCACCAGTTAGTAAAACACGATTTGAATCCATCATGAATCTTAGTTCACGTGAATTTTTTTTGAAAAAACTCAAAACCCTAGAGAGAGCGCCAGAGTTTCTCTTTCCTCATTTTTTTACCCTCGTCCACACCTTTGTGTAATGCGCTGGTGGAGGAATTTATCAAATAACAAATAGTTGAACAATTTTTTTTATTGAAGATATGATGTTTCACGACCTCGATTGAGCTTCTACTAATAATATAAAATCACATAATAATTGAATAAACCGAAAGATATGAGAATACGTAGAAGAGCAAAAGCTTGATCGTAAGAAATTTAAAGGATATCAAAGTTTAGAGAAGGATTGGAGATGCATGATTTTTCATCAATTTATAAAGCTATAATAAGCGTTATGATTTTGAAGATGCCGAACTACATACCCATGACATTTTAATTATTATTTTTATTGCAATTGGTTTTTTATTAGTTTATTATATGTTTTGTTAGTTTTTAGTTCACAAGCTTATTGAGTGTTTTATTATCATTTATCATGAATTAAATTAATTTTAAAATATAATCCAAAGCAGTGGTTAATTATAGGCTTTTTTTCTCTTTGTTTTTCTGTCTCCTCTCCTTTCTCTTTCTCTCTAAGAAAAAACCCTACTCTCCATAACATCTTACTCAAATTTGGTCCTGTTTGGACCAGATTTGAGAAGATTCATTCTCTTTTTAATTTTTAGTAGGTAGTTTTAAATAAAACTATTTTTTCTATTGGTTTTTTATGTCTTTCGACATATTTCTTCGCTATTTGGAGCGATTTTTCTTCGTTATTTGGGGCTATTTTCTCTTCGCTTTGAGGGCGATTTATTCAAACCTTGATCGCTAGTTCGTGGCTTGCTATTCTCGATTCAAAAACATCGATGTATCAACAAGGTATCGCTTTGAATCCATTTTCAATCGAAGGGATTTAGGGCATCCAGGTATGTTTGGATCTACAAGATTATGGGTAAATTACTCCTTTCTTTTAGGAGAATCTCTTATTGATGAAGAATAAAATCATATTAAGTGGTCGGAATCGATTCCGGATAATACCATCATTCTTCCATATTACATATACAGAAATTGCATATCGTAGCGGTTTATGGCTCTTTCTCTTCGCGATTCACTTGTAATTGATATCTTTATTTGTATTAGGGTTTTGATTATATTTTATTTATATGTTTTTGTTATTCTTGTAAGCGATCGTGTAATCACGATTTTGATATGAATAAATGAAAATATTTGATTGACCAAAAAAAAATCAATATTTCATAAGCTACGCACAGGTGAAAAACTAGTCAAAGAAAAAGGGAAAAAAAAAGACTGAAATGTTTTTTTTTTTTGAAAAAGGTAATTCTATTAAACATCAAAGGAAGTTATATCATTAGCCAAGTTTACATTTGTAGTAGCTGGTGGAACGTTCCACCACTCTTCTGTATTACAAGACTTACCGAAAGATTTGGCTAGAGAATCTGCCGTCTAATTATAAACTCTTGAAACATATTGTTTTGGGATAAAAACTGATTCTGCTGTTTTTGGTAAATTTGGGTGTGTTAATGAGAAACGAATTCAAACCCTAAACAAATGCACTGCACGGGAGTACTTTTAGATTCGAGATATTAATCTGTAAGACTCTGGCCTAAACCAAGAAATGGCCGTTCCAGATTCAATTAGGTCACAAAGTGAAGGAGAAGGGTTGATCTTAGGGAGGTAAGCGAAGAAGGTGTTTGAGATCAGAATGTTGAATTATGAAGGTGCGGTTGTTTTATGACTTGTATCGGAATGTGGAACTGGCTTGCGGAGTGTAAGCTATCAGTCCTTGGTGTTTTCTGAATACTTGTGTTGTTAACCAAAACTCCCCTGTTGGTTGAAATAGGTTGAAACCTATTTATACAAGTCATAGTTCAACGCACCTTGATCTCACAGGAAGTGGGAGTAGTGGAGTGATGGAGAAGTGGGATCGTGTGAAAATGTAGAAAACCACGTCTTACTATGAGGAAGACAATTGGTTTACACCCACTACTTCTCTGTTGTCACTAACTGTCCGCTTTTCCGACACTTTCTCATAATGGGCGTGTTGCACGCCGCACGTGAAACCGCGTAACAATACCCCGATGAACATCCCCGATTTGTGACATGCTTGATGTCTCGAGTATTTTCGTGGAAAATATGCAGCAGGCTGCTAAATGGGTCTTGTTTGCAAGACCTAGTTATTCTGACCAATCACGCGCAAGCTAGGTGGCGGGTGGTCATGCGTGAGTAGCTGTCAGGAGCTATCCATGTACATTAAATATGTGGTGATCGGTGGCTGGTGATAGGTGTAGAATACACCTAATTTACTATCTAGTAGTTTATGCTTTCTTTGCTATTTTTCTTGTAAATTATGTATTTTACGCTTGTTTTGAGTTTTGTAGCTACTTTGGAGTCACACGGAGGAAAAGAAGAAGAAGTTACTCTATTTGAGCCAAAAGGGCAAAATTGTCATTTCACGAGGTAAACACTATCTGGAGCCCAGTCACGGTTAAGGAGCAACTCTTTTGAAGAGCACTTTAGACAGGCCAGCTATGGTTAAGGGGTTACCATCTAGGATATCCCTTATCAGTTATCAGTGGGTGTACTTATCATTGGGGCATCCCCTAGCTTATCCATTGGGGTGTCGTTAGCTAACTCCTACTAGACCCTAACCCTAAATCGAGAGTCTGCCTCTCATTCATTCCCACGCCTGAAGCCGAGAGAAGCAGCCATTGCTGCTGATAATTTCAAGAAACTGAGGAACACAGAGAAGAGAATCTGTGACGAGTTGCTGCTGTTAATCGACAGAGAAGAGAATCTGTGACGAGTTGCTGCCGTTGATCGAGAGATTTGAAGATAAATGGGCAGAAATTGAGAAACAATGATAGGATCTGGTTCTGTGAGATGGCTGCTGTCGAATCGAGATGACTAGTTCAATTTAGGGTTCTCTGAGGTTCCAGCTGAAGAACCAGAGTCTGGGTTTTAGTTCTTAATGGCAGAAATCATCTCTACACTGAAATTGAAAAGAGACAGGCTGCTGCGTCTAAACTCAGGGAGGAATTTGGAGATCGAGAAATGGAACTCAGGGAGGAAGGAATTAAAGATGGTGGTAATGGATTCTGGAACTACAGATCGAGATGCTTTAATCTTCAACTCAGTTCTTTACCAGAAATGGAATTAGGGTTCAATAGTGATGGATGTAAATTGGGTTTGTGCTGTGATCAGAAGCAATGAGTTCAGGGAAGAGTTGATGGATTTAATTGTGAAAAGTGAGGTGCTACTGAGAAGGATTGAGATGAAGTAACAGGGGTTGATTTGCTGCTATTAAGGGGCTAGATCGAATTTGAACCAAGAATGGGTTGATGGTGCTGTTGGTTGAAGTTTGAGGAGAAGTTGATGCTAGCTGTTGGCTTCAACGGAGTGGACTGAAATGGATAGGCAGAGAGGAGGCTTGAGCTCACTGCAAGGCTTTGAGTGGCATGTGAGGTTGCAGCTGCTATTGATGGCATTGCAGGGATGAAGTGCTGATGTGAATGGCTTACAAGGCAGAGATGGCTAGCACTGAGTGCAAATGGCAGGTGGAGTGTGACTCTGGCAGTGGTGTGTATGTGGTAGTGAAACTGGTGCAATGTTGGAGGAACTGGTAACAGATCTTGGTGATTTCTGTGAAGAAATAGGTTGGCTCAGATGCTATTTTTGAACTGGAATTGATTGTTTTGCTGCTGCTATGGGTCTGTGATGATAGAATGGGTTTGGTGATTAAGGAAGAAATGGTTTCATTGTGGTGGATTATTGGTTAGATTCGATCTGGGTTTGGTTCTTGACTCACAGGTCAGAGCCTGAGGTTGGATGTGTTGTTGTGGTGGCTATTGGAAGCTCTTGAGGCTGGTGCTGGCAACAAATGGAGTTGAAGGTGGTGGTGAATAGAAGAATCTGATGCTGCCAGGGATGGATTGCTCATGGCAGAGAAGAGTTGGTGGTTGTGTTGCAGCTGATTTGTGGCATTGAGCTTAGCAGGGAAGCAAGGATTGCAAATGCAATTGCAGCTCAGATGAATTAAGGTTATACTATGGGTGGCCTGAGATGACAGAATGGTAGAGCTGGTTTGAACTGTTGCTGCAATTGCAGAGTTGTAGGCAGTGGTGGTTTGAACTGAGAGCTGGAATCACAAGGTGTATGGGCAAATGGCTAAATGATAGAGTAATGCTGTTGTGCTCACGAGGATTGAATGAAGCGGGATATGGAGTTGTGAAGTATTGCGGTGAGTTGACGAGAATGAAGCCGGTGCAAGCAAGCCGGTGATCTTGAAATGGTGATGAATCTCGGTGAGGTTATGGTGGAATGTAAGCGGTGTGCTTGTCTTTGTCTTTGTAATGAGAAGGTGATGGCTCGATTACGCGGTGAGGGAGTATTGCGAGGTAGAAGCTTGTGTTGGAATGGAACTCGTGAAGTCTGCTTTGTGATTTGAGTCTGGGATTTAGCGTAATGGTGCATTACGAGCTATGCACCGAAATTGGAGGAAGGCGACATCATGGTGGAAGCACAATGATTGTGCCACACAACTCAGGCTGTGCAAACAGCTCTGGCCTAGGGACCAACTCAGCCCCTCAGCCACTCGATCAAGAATCGACTCGGTTCTGACTCGTTAGACCTTGACCCGATTGACTAACGGTTGATCTGTTAGTTTGACCTAATCGATAACGAGAATCTTGGACGGAATATTCCATCAACGGCGACGACTTTCGGGCGACCGGCGGCAGCAATTCCGGCCAAATTCCATTCCACAATCCCGTTTTCCGGCGAGCAAAAATTCTAGAATTTTCTATGGACTTCTCTCTTGGGTGTGAAGACTTGGGCTAGGAATTGGATGGAGTATTGGACTCAAATTTGGAAAGAGAAGGTGGAAGAGTTGAGAAAAGCTTGGATTTGGAAATTGAATTGCAAAAGAAAAAGGATTCTATTCCTTGGAAGATTTGGAGAATATTGAAGCCTATAAATAGAGAAGTTTTCTACAACTTCTACACACCTCTCTACACACACAACACTTGTGTTTTTGATAGCTTTTGAAAATTCTTCTTTTTAACTATTTGTGTGAACTTGATAATTCTTCTTTTAATTATTATTATTATTTGTGAATTTCAGAAACATGAGTAGCTAAATTTCTTATTGATTGAGGATGAATTCCTAGTTCTTAACATATGATTTAAGTTTTTGTTTTCAATTCTATCTTGAAGTTTTTCACATAATTATCGTTTGTTTTTACTAATAGGAATGATCTTAAAGACATTCATGATTGATTGATAGATTGCTTGGAGTGCACGCTAAATTGATTTGTTAATTTGATCTAAAGCTAGTGAAAGTTAGGAGATAAGTAATCGTTTCTTGACTCTTTACATAAGTAGCAAACACGAGACCTTGCGGAGGGATTCCGTGGAGCAATTGTGTGTAGAAACAACGTTAGCAAGTAGACCTTGATCTAAGAGTCTAACTACTAATATTAACCTAATAAGTTCATAAATCTTAATGCGTTTATTTAAATTACATCTAGAGTGAGCTACTACTAGGTGGTTTGGTAAATAGAATCCGGTAGTCGAGAACTTCCGTGTCCGGTGATACAAGGGATTTAGGGGTTTAGCACTGAGCTAGCTTTGCTTTACCTACGGTTGGTGATAATTTGTGACTAATAACAAGTAGAATAGAACATAACTTGATTCATTGTTTCGTAACGAAGAAGGATTCCTTGGTCTTGTCTCTCTTATTGTTTTCAACTTTCGATTTTAATTGCTTTGTTTATTTTCTTTTTGCTTTTTACACCCCCCCTTTCGTGACAACTTTTACAACTAAGATCTCTTGCTCCTCGTGGGAACGAACTTGACTTCCATTATATTATTTTTAATTGAGTGGAAACATTGATTAATTTGATTGCACCTACGACACGCATCAAATTTTGGTGCGCTTAGGGGAGCAACGGGCGATTTTTAGTTGTTTTTAATTTTTCTTTTTGCTTTATTCTTGCTTTGTTAGATTCTTTACCGTATCTAACTTAGTTTGTGAGAATCTTGTTTCAGGTGTTATACCTTTGGTGAATGCTTAAAGGGGGTAGACCGAGTCCAATACGTCTTCGATCCGGCACTCAACTAAAGGATTTCATTCGTGCGATTAACACTCCACTTTCTCCTTCTTCATCAAGTGATTCGGACAAAGAGGAAGAAACAATGGCTGATCGTACACTAAAGGACCTAGCTTCTCACAAGCTTGATACACAACAATGGTGTATCCAAACTAATTCAACCTTCGAGATCAAGCCTAGGTTGATTAGAGAGTTACCAAAGTTCCATGGCATGGTGAATGAGGACCCAAACAAATATCTTATGGACTTCTATGCCATAGTTATGGCTATGCTTCCACCAGGAGACTAATGCGGATGGAGCATTGTTAAAAGCTTTCCGTTTTCTTTGGCGGGTAATGCTAAGGAATGGTTATATTATTTGCCTTCCTAAGTATCACAACATGGAATGGGATGAAGAAACTTTTCCTCGAGAGATATTTTCCCGCATCCAAAGCTACTCAAATACGCAAGGAAATTTGTGGATTGAAACAACAAGTGGGAGAATCATTGTATGAATGTTGGGAGCGATACAAGAGGTTGGTGGCAAGCTGTCCACACCATCAATTTAGTGACGTTATGATACTCCAATACTTCTATGAAGCTCTCCACCCAAGTGATAGGTCTCTTCTTGACGCTTGCGGTGGTGGTGCACTAATGAACAAGACTTTGACCGAAGCTAGACGAGTTGATTGAAAGTATGGCGGCAAACTCGCAACAATTCTACACAAGGGATGAACCAATGGTTAGGCGAGTGCATGAAGTTAGTGATTCTTCATCACATCTTGATCAAAGGATGAGTAACATGGAGATAATGATTCAAAGGATGGCCGCGGTAATTATTCCGGATGGGGAGACCGAACAAGTGAATGCTTTATATCCAAATCAAAGGCCAAGGTACGATCCATACTCCAATACCTATAATCCCAGGTGGAAGGATCATCCTAACTTTAGTTATGCAAACAAGCAAGCGGCGGTTTCCAATCCCTATGAGCAACAAGGTGGTTATCAACAATCACGCTTTCAACCTCAACAACAAGGTGGTTCTCAACAATTCCAACCACAACAAGTCAAGGAGCGTGATTCTTTGAATGATGACAAGCTCAATGCGTTAATGCAAGGTATGCAAGGTCTTACTTCTATGTTCCAACAAAGCCAACAAATCCAACAAAAGACCGATTCGGCCATCAAGGACTTACAAACTCAAATGGGACAATTGGCGACCGATGTGAATTTATTGAAATCTCAAGCATCCACAAAACTTCCTTCACAACCATTTGTGAATCCAAGAGAGAATGTTAATGCGGTTACTTTAAGGAGTGGAAGACAAGTGGATGGTCCAAGTCATCATGAAGAAGCTATTGAAGAGGTAGTCAAAGATAAGGAGGAAACCGCACCAAAGGAGAACTCCACACCAAACGACCAATCCAAGGAACCGGTTCCTACTTTCACTACTCCACCTCCTTTTCCTAGTCATTTTGCTAAATCCAAGAAAGAAGCTCAAGACAAGGCACTCATGGATATTTTCAAGAAAATTGAAATCAACATCCCATTCATCGAGGCCATCAAGACAATGCCACGTTATGCAAAGTTCATGAAGGAATTATGCACAAAGAAGGATAGGTTGCTTGATAATGAAATTACTAAAGTTGGCGAGAGTGCGTCGGCTATGCTATTGAAGAAGATGCCTACAAAGTGCACGGATCCCGGTGGTTTCACGGTACCAATTACTATTGGTAAGCAAAGGTTTGAACATGCTTTACTTGACTTGGGAGCTTCCATTAGTGTGATGTCGGCCGAAATATATGACTCCTTGAATCTTGGACCTTTGAAAGAGACAAGAGTTATTATCCAATTAGCGAACAAGTCTAACATATATCCAAAGGGACTTGTAGAAGACGTGCTAGTGCAAGTAAATGAGCTTATTTTTCCGGTGGATTTCTTCGTGGTGGATATGGACAACAATGAGAACCGAGCATCTACTTCTTTACTTCTTGGGAGGCCATTCATGAAGACCGCAAAGACGAAGATTGATGTTGATAAGGGTACACTCACTATGGAATTCGACAAAGAGATAATACACTTTAATATATTTGAAGCCATGCGCTACCTAAGTGATGTGCATTCCGTTTACTCCATTGATGTGGTTGATTCATTAGCAAAACAAATGGTGGAATTGAATCGAGAGGATGAACTTGATGTGGTGTTGCAAAAGAGCATTGAATTGGACGTCCATGGCTTGTCTAACTTGGAGGTTGAAATCTCCAAGGAATTGGTGGAGATGTGTGGTGCTTTGGCGACATTGCAAGAAGCTAAAAAGGGTAATGTTTCATATATTTCTTTACCCGTGAATGATGAAGTACTTGTACCATCTATTGTGAAGGCGCCCAAGCTCGAATTAAAGCCACTTCCGGACCATTTGAAGTATGCTTTCTTGGGAGATGGAGATGAGCTTCCGGTGATTATTTCTAAGAACCTCACACCGGTACAAGAAGACCGTTTGCTTAGAGTCTTGAGAGAGCACAAAACGGCTATTGGGTGGACAATTGCGGACATCAAAGGCATTAGTCCATCCATGTGCATGCATAGGATTCTAATGGAGGAGAACGTGAAGCCGGTACGTGATGCTCAACGTCGGCTTAATCCTCCCATGATGGAGGTTGTGAAAAAAGAGATACTCAAATTGCTAAGTGTGGGGGTAATCTACCCAATTTCCGATAGCAAGTGGGTAAGTCCCCCACAAAGTGGTACCAAAGAAATCCGGAGTCACGGTTGTTCGAAATCAAGACGATGAACTTGTTCCTACAAGAGTTCAAACCGGTTGGAGAGTGTGCATTGACTATAGAAAGCTTAATTCCGCAACCCGCAAGGATCACTTTCATTTACCTTTCATTGATCAAATGTTGGAGCGGTTAGCGGGGCATTCTTATTATTGCTTCTTGGATGGTTATTCGGGATACAATCAAATTGTTATTGCACCGGAGGACCAAGAGAAGACTACTTTCACTTGTCCGTTTGGAACGTTTGCATATAGACGGATGCGTTCGGCCTTTGCAATGCGCCGGCTACTTTTCAAAGATGCATGGTGAGTATATTCTCGGATTATGTGGAGCGCATCATCGAGGTATTTATGGATGACTTTAGTGTTTATGGCAATTCTTTTGATGGTTGTTTAAATAACCTTGAACTAATTCTTAAACGATGCATAGACACAAACCTTGTCCTTAATTGGGAGAAATGTCACTTTATGGTAAACCATGGCATAGTACTTGGTCACATTGTGTCCTCTCGAGGGCTCGAAGTGGACAAGTCAAAGATAGATTTAATAAGAAACTTACAATATCCCACTTCGGTGAGGGAAATTCGTTCTTTTCTTGGCCATGCGGGTTTCTATAGGCGGTTTATCAAGGATTTCTCCAAAATCTCCATGCCGATGTGCAAGTTATTACAAAAGGAGGTACCTTTTGACTTCAACAAGGAATGCGAGGATGCTTTTGACAAATTAAAGGAGATGTTGACAAGTGCGCCGATTATCAAATCACCGGATTGGAATCTTCCATTTGAATTAATGTGTGATGCTAGTGATTATGCGGTTGGAGCCGTTTTGGGTCAAAGGGTGGACAAGTTGTCCCATGTTATCTATTATGCATCTAGGACCCTTAATGATGCACAAATCAATTATTCTACCACGGAAAAGGAGTTATTGGCTATAGTTTTTGCGTTGGAAAAATTTCGATCATACTTGGTGGGTACAAAGGTTATTGTGTATTCCGATCATGCCGCACTAAGACACTTAATAAAGAAGAAAGAAGCTAAGCCAAGATTAATTCGGTGGATCCTATTGTTACAAGAGTTCGACATAGAAATTCGTGATAAGAGGGTGTGGAGAATACCGTTGCGGATCATCTTAGTAGACTTGTTATGTCTCAAGAGGAACTTCCATTACATGACCGCTTTCCGGACGAACAACTTTTCTCCATGGAAGAATCAACACCTTGGTATGCGGATATAGTGAATTATTTGGTGACAAGGAAAGTACCTAGTACAATGTCCAATTTCCAAAAGATGAAACTTAAGAAGGTAGCTAAGCAATATGTGTGGGATGAACCATACTTATGGAAATATGGCGTTGATCAAATAATGCGAAGGTGCGTGCCTAATTCCGAATTTCAATCCATTCTCTCCTTTTGCCACACTTTTGCATGTGGTGGCCACTTTGGTTCGAAACGTACCGCTCTCAAAGTCCTCGAGAGTGGATTTTATTGGCCCACCTTGTTTGAAGATTCATATATTTTTTGTAAATCGTGTGATAGATGTCAACGAACGGGCAATCTAGGTGCTCGAAATCAAATGCCACTCACACCAATTCTCACCGTTGAGATTTTTGATGTGTGGGGTATTGATTTTATGGGTCCTTTTGTCAATTCGAATGGAAACTTTTATATACTTCTTGCCGTTTATTATGTTTCGAAATGGGTGGAAGCTAGAGCCACCAAGACTAATGACTCTCAAGTTGTTTGTGATTTTGTAAGGGAAAACATTTTTAATAGGCATGGAACACCAAGAGTGGTGATAAGTGATGGAGGCTCACATTTCAAGAAGGCTTTCCACACTCTCCTCAAGAAGTACAACATAACACACAAAATTGGTACGCCTTATCATCCACAAACTAGTGGACAAGCGGAAATTTCAAATCGTGAGATCAAGTCCATTCTTGAGAAAACGGTGAATACCACAAGGAAAGATTGGAGCTTTAAGCTCAATGATGCACTTTGGGCGTTTAGAACGGCGTATAAGACACCGATTGGTATGTCTCCATATAGGTTGGTTTATGGTAAGGCTTGTCATCTTCCGGTTGAACTTGAACATAAGGCTTATTGGGCGATAAAGAAATTCAACATGGAGTATGATGAAGCGGGGAAACAAAGGAAGTTACAATTACATGAGTTAGAGGAGATACGCAATGATGCTTACGAGAGTGCCCGTATTTACAAGGAAAAGACCAAGCTTTTTCATGACAAGATGATTTCTCGTAAAAGCTTCATCGTGGGACAAAAAGTCCTTTTATATCATTCTCGCCTTAAATTATTTCCTGGAAAGTTAAGGTCCCGTTGGATTGGACCATATGTTGTTACTAATGTTTTTCCTCATGGTGCAGTTGAAATTACTAGTCTTAAAGACAATTCGGTTTCCAAAGTCAACGGCCATAGGTTGAAGCCATACTATGAGAACATCGCTTATGTGAATTTGGATGAACTTTCATTTGGAGATGCACTCCCTCTGGAGGAGTAATATGCAGCAAGAGCTAAGTCGGGCCGTCGACTTTAAAACAAGCGCTTAATGGGAGGCAACCCATCGGTTTTGTATTTCTTATCTTTTTGCTTTTCGTTATTTCTTTTTCTTGTTTCTTATCATGTTAAAATTTCCCACCTTGACTTTACTAGGAGGATTCAATTACATTGAGGACAATGTAAGGTTTAAGTGTGGGGGAGTGGTTAAGCATGTTTTTAAAACAAAAATTAAAAAAAAATTAAAAATTTTTTAAAAAAAAAAAGAGTTTTACTTTAAAAACTTCAACTTTTAAAGATTTTAGAGTCACTAGCATACTTCTAGGTATGTTTACATAGAGATTTTGACCGACATAATTGAACTTGGAAATGTTAGAGAACTACATTCGGATTTCTTGCTTGTTTGAGTGTTAAAAAATGGATTTAATCATGCCGGTGATGCGAATTTGGTGCAGGGAGAAGTGCATTATTAGAGTTGCTGATCAATCATTAGTGGAGACTACCCATATTCATATCATGTGAGGCACCGACCAGAAATTTTCCATCTACTAAAGAGCTTCTTTTGAGTGTGTGTCACCGTACGTTAATTCCGGGTAGAATGGTGAGCTACCCAACCTCCCACCAATAGAAGCACTACTCTTTGATCTCTTGAGTGCTAATTTTGTCAATCATGAGGGTGACGTCCATGGATGAAAGCTTCCTTCTTGTAGTTCGATTTGCAGTTAGCACCATTCTCTCTCGACAACAACGGATCCATAGAAACACTCTCATCATCAACAAGGAGCGACACCAAAATCTACAAGGAAAGTTGGAAAAGTTTAAGGTTTACAAGCAACGGAACGAGAAAAAGAGCAAATTTCAAATTCAAGTAAAAGCAACATACAAAGAGCGGATTTTACATATATGTTGAAGACTTACACTACAATGAGGTAATTTTATATTCAAGTATGAAGACTTATTCATGAAAGCGAAGAAAAGTAAAAGGTGAAAATTTTTGAAGTTTATGATTTCAAGACGATACAAGTTGTGAAGAATCAAGTGGTAAAATACTTCTTCCACGGCCATGGTTTATTTTGTATTTAATTTCTCTTGAATTTCAGAAAAAAAAAAAAAAAAAAAAAAAAAAAAAAAAAAATTGATTGAAAAAAAAAATTTGAAAAAAAAAAAAAAGAAAGAAAAGAAAAGGAAAAAAAGAAAAAAACAAGAGAAATATTTGTTTTGTTAATAAGCCGTGGGGAAGGAAAATCTATAAGGTAGTTTCAAGCGACAAGGATTTTAAGGTAAAAGAGTTACAAATTGTTAAGGATTTATGAAATTCAAGGGTTTATCATCAATAGTTGAAACCGAAGACGAAGACCAAGAAGTTAAAGACGAGGAGCGGAAGACGTTTCTATTGGATGCCGTGAGAGTGGTTTTATCATAATTGGCGATCGGATGTGAAGGTGAGTAATTAATCTCATCCTCGATAAAAATGGTTGATTTCCTTTCTTAGAGATCGTCAGAAAAATGGTTTTTCAAAATATTAAAAGATGTGGGTTTTTCAAAATTTCGGAAGTTATCCTTCCCACCATTCAACGTGTTGCGGGAATTCTCTCTTCATTCCTACCTGCACACATGTGAGAAACATAAAAAGCTGTCTTTTTGAGTGCAATTATCATAAAATCTTATGTGGTGAGGCAGAAGTCGAGGCGAAATGCTTATTGATCGTTTCTCAAACACGCGTTCTCTCATTATGGTGTGGTTATTTCTCACTCAACAATTAAGAACGAGAATATGTTCTTTAGTATTTCTAACTTCTTATTACTAGCATGCAGAAACTCTATGTCCTCATAACTCTTTGGATGCTTGGGACGCTTGAACGCTTTGAAGTTGTGAGTTTTTAGTTTGATTTGCTCGAGGACTAGCAAAGTCTAAGTGTGGGGGAATTTGATAGGTGTAGAATACACCTAATTTACTATCTAGTAGTTTATGCTTTCTTTGCTATTTTTCTTGTAAATTATGTATTTTACGCTTGTTTTGAGTTTTGTAGCTACTTTGGAGTCACACGGAGGAAAAGAAGAAGAAGTTACTCTATTTGAGCCAAAAGGGCAAAATTGTCATTTCACGAGGTAAACACTATCTGGAGCCCAGTCACGGTTAAGGAGCAACTCTTTTGAAGAGCACTTTAGACAGGCCAGCTATGGTTAAGGGGTTACCATCTAGGATATCCCTTATCAGTTATCAGTGGGTGTACTTATCATTGGGGCATCCCCTAGCTTATCCATTGGGGTGTCGTTAGCTAACTCCTACTAGACCCTAACCCTAAATCGAGAGTCTGCCTCTCATTCATTCCCACGCCTGAAGCCGAGAGAAGCAGCCATTGCTGCTGATAATTTCAAGAAATTGAGGAACACAGAGAAGAGAATCTGTGACGAGTTGCTGCTGTTAATCGACAGAGAAGAGAATCTGTGACGAGTTGCTGCCGTTGATCGAGAGATTTGAAGATAAATGGGCAGAAATTGAGAAACGATGATAGGATTTGGTTCTGTGAGATGGCTGCTGTCGAATCGAGATGACTAGTTCAATTTAGGGTTCTCTGAGGTTCCAGCTGAAGAACCAGAGTCTGGGTTTTAGTTCTTAATGGCAGAAATCATCTCTACACTGAAATTGAAAAGAGACAGGCTGCTGCGTCTAAACTCAGGGAGGAATTTGGAGATCGAGAAATGGAACTCAGGGAGGAAGGAATTAAAGATGGTGGTAATGGATTCTGGAACTACAGATCGAGATGCTTTAATCTTCAACTCAGTTCTTTACCAGAAATGGAATTAGGGTTCAATAGTGATGGATGTAAATTGGGTTTGTCTTGTGATCGGGCAATGAGTTCGGGAAGAGCTTGATGGATTTAATTGTGAAAAGTGAGGTGCTACTGAGAAGGATTGAGATGAAGTAACAGGGGTTGATTTGCTGCTATAAAGGGGCTAGATCGAATTTGAACCAAGAATGGGTTGATGGTGCTGTTGGTTGAAGTTTGAGGAGAAGTTGATGCTAGCTGTTGGCTTCAATTAAGTGGACCTCAATGGATAGGCAGAGAGGAGGCTTGAGCTCACTGCAAGGCTTTAAGTGGCATGTGAGGTTGCAGCTGCTATTGATGGCATTGCAGGGTTGAAGTGCTGCTGTGAATGGCTTACAAGGCAGAGATGGCTAGCACTGAGTGCAAATGGCAGGTGGAGTGTGACTCTGGCAGTGGTGTGTATGTGGTAGTGAAACTGGTGCAATGTTGGAGGAACTGGTAACAGATCTTGGTGATTTCTGTGAAGAAATAGGTTGGCTCAGATGCTATGTTTGAACTGGAATTGATTGTTCTGCTGCTGCTATGGGTCTGTGATGATAGAATGGGTTTGGTGATTAAGGAAGAAATGGTTTCATTGTGGTGGATTATTGGTTAGATTCGATCTGGGTTTGGTTCTTGACTCACAGGTCAGAGCCTGAGGTTGGATGTGTTGTTGTGGTGGCTATTGGAAGCTCTTGAGGCTGGTGCTGGCAACAAATGGAGTTGAAGGTGGTGGTGAATAGAAGAATCTGATGCTGCCAGGGATGGATTGCTCATGGCAGTGAAGAGTTGGTGGTTGTGTTGCAGCTGATTTGTGGCATTGAGCTTAGCAGGGAAGCAAGGATTGCAAATGCAATTGCAGCTCAGATGAATTAAGGTTATACTATGGGTGGCCTGAGATGACAGAATGGCAGAGCTGGTTTGAACTGTTGCTGCAATTGCAGAGTTGTAGGCAGTGGTGGTTTGAACTGAGAGCTGGAATCACAAGGTGTATGGGCAAAAGGCTAAATGATAGAGTAATGCTGTTGTGCTCTGAGGATTGAATGAGCAGGATATGGAGTTGTGAAGTATTGCAGTGAGTTGACAGAATGAAGCAGTGCAAGCAAGCCGGTGATCTTTGAAATGGTGATGAATCTCGGTGAGGTTATGGTGGAATGTAGCAGTGCTTGTCTTTGTCTTTGTAATGAGAAGGTGAAGCTACGATTACAGCGGTGAGGAGTATTGCAGGTAGAAGCTTGTGTTGGAATGGAACTGTGAAGCTGCTGTGATTTGAGCTGCAGAATTTAGCCAGAATGGTGCATTACAGGCTATGCACTGAAATTGCAGGGAAGGCAGCCATCATGGCTGAAGCACAATGATTGTGCCACACAACTCAGGCTGTGCAACAGCTCTGGCCTAGAGACCAACTCAGCCCAGTCAGCCGACTCAGCAACTGACTCGGTTCTGACTCGTTAGACCTTGACCCGATTGACTAACGATTGATCATAGTTTGACCTAACGGTAACAGAATCTTGGACGGAATATTCCATCAACGGCGACGACTTTCAGGCGACCGGCGGCAACAATTCCGGCCAAATTCCGGCCACAATCCCAGTTTTCCGGCGAGCAAAAAATCCAGAATTTTCTATGGACTTCTCTCATGGGTGTGAAGACTTGGGCTAGGAATTGGATGGAGAATTGGACTCAAATTTGGAAAGAGAAGGTGGAAGAGTTGAGAAAAGCTTGGATTTGGAAATTGAATTGCAAAAGAAAAAGGATTCTATTCCTTGGAAGATTTGGAGAATATTGAAGCCTATAAATAGAGAAGTTTTCTACAACTTCTACACACCTCTCTACACACACAACACTTGTGTTTTTGATAGCTTTTGAAAATTCTTCTTTTTAACTATTTGTGTGAACTTGATAATTCTTCTTTTAATTATTATTATTATTTGTGAATTTCAGAAACATGAGTAGCTAAATTTCTTATTGATTGAGGATGAATTCCTAGTTCTTAACATATGATTTAAGTTTTTGTTTTCAATTCTATCTTGAAGTTTTTCACATAATTATCGTTTGTTTTTACTAATAGGAATGATCTTAAAGACATTCATGATTGATTGATAGATTGCTTGGAGTGCACGCTAAATTGATTTGTTAATTTGATCTAAAGCTAGTGAAAGTTAGGAGATAAGTAATCGTTTCTTGACTCTTTACATAAGTAGCAAACACGAGACCTTGCATGAGGGATTCGTGGAGCAATTGTGTGTAGAAACAACGTTAGCAAGTAGACCTTGATCTAAGAGTCTAACTACTAATATTAACCTAATAAGTTCATAAATCTTAATGCGTTTATTTAAATTACATCTAGAGTGAGCTACTACTAGGTGGTTTGGTAAATAGAATCCGGTAGTCGAGAACTTCCGTGTCCGGTGATACAAGGGATTTAGGGGTTTAGCACTGAGCTAGCTGCTTTACCTACGGTTGGTGATAATTTGTGACTAATAACAAGTAGAATAGAACATAACTTGATTCATTGTTTCGAACGAAGAAGGATTCCTTGGTCTTGTCTCTCTTATTGTTTTCAACTTTCGATTTTAATTGCTTTGTTTATTTTCTTTTTGCTTTTTACACCCCCCTTTCGTGACAACTTTTACAACTAAGATCTCTTGCTCCTCGTGGGAACGAACTTGACTTCCATTATATTATTTTTAATTGAGTGGAAACATTGATTAATTTGATTGCACCTACGACACGCATCAGCTGGTAGCCATTTTGACATCCTATTGGCTAGCCAAGTTGGATGGCTGAGATGATTTGCAGAAGTTTGTGCTAATTCATGAAATTTCGTAATCAGAAAATTCAGATATGAGACCCTCACTAAAACTGCTGTAGAATTCTCATACGAACTCGGATTTTGACTACCCGCCCCTCCATTCTTATCAAAAAAGAATTTCCTATCTTCTTTCGCAGGAATATTTAGGTTTTGAGCTCGTTTAGAAGGTGAAAACAGCCCGACAGTAAAAACTCTGGAAGAATTCAGGAGAAATTCTGTCAGTTTTCAGCTATGACCTAGCTCGCCTTTTAAGCTGTATCTTTTAGCACGTTACTCCGATTGATGTGATTTTTTAGTATGTTATGCTAGACATCCATACGAAACTTTTGGCATGTAGCTCATACTAAAATTGTTTACCAAATGCTCCTAGTTGCTCGTCCAATCTTTGGGTGATCATTTAGAAGCCATATGGGTAGGCCGACGAGCATGCTGGCATCTCATTGGCCGCCTGAAATTAGATCTAGGCCATCCGACTAGGCTAGCGAAGATGGATGGCCATGATCGTTTTGCGACAGTGACATGCTGTCGTTGACATGAATTAGGGTTTTCAAAACGCGTGATCACCCTACTTTGGGCAATCGGTTTGATGCGCTCATGACATGACGTGAGTAGTTCGACTGGCCAGGGATGGAGGCAAGTCTCCAGTGATCATACTGGTACCTCATTGATCGTTCGAAAGAAGATCTAAGCCGTCTAACCAGGCTGGCTAAGTTGGGCGGATGCGATGGGTTTGAAACTGTTACGGTCAGTCTTAGCTCGTTGAACTTCTCTTTCAAGAGCGCGGTCACCCTAATTTTGGCCAACAATTAGGGACGCTGCTGGCGGGTTTAGAGCGACTTGATTGTTCGATGGAAAGGGGCGGCCTTATTCTAAGTGTGTGTATAGCATTTAGAGCGACCTGATTGGTCGATGGAAAGGGGGCCGGCAAGCAGCATGGGGCCGTCCTCATTCCAAGTGCGTGTGCCGCATTTAGATCGACCTTATTGGTCGATGGAAAGGGGGCCGACAAGTAGCATGGGGTCGGCCTCATTCTAAGTGCGTGTGGCGCATTTAGAGCGACCTGATTGGTCGATGGAAAGGGGTCGGCAAGCAGCATGGCGATTGCCTCATTCCAAGTGCGTGTGGCGCATTTAGAGCGACCTGATTGGTCGATGGAAAGGGGGCCGACAAGCAGCATGGGTCGGCCTCATTCTAAGTGTGTGTGGCGTATTTAGAGCGACCTGATTGGTCGATGGGAAAGGGGGGGACAATGGCAACATGGAGCGTGGCCATCCGGCTACGTGTGATGCCTCGCTTAGGCGAACTCGGCCAGCCATGTGGTGCGGCCACGCCTCCTCTTGTTCTTTGCTCCTATTTGCCGCATCTCCTCTTTTTATTTCTTGCTTTCTGATTTTATGTAGGACTTTGCTCCTACTAGTCCATGGCGGATTAATTTCCTAGCTTACCTAGGTTTGGTCTCGACCAATAGGGTTCAAGATATTGTGCAGGGCGCGAAAACCTAATTTTTGCAAATTGATAAATTAGGTTAAAGAACTGAATTTTGCGGGTTGCCGCAAAATCAATCAAATTTTGGTGAATTTTGCATACTGATACAAAAATCACTAATTTAATACTAAAGGGCAGCATAATTTTGCGTGCCTCTGATTGAGTACTTCCACACGCATCTCAATCCTGACACTTCGGGAGATTCATGCTATCGGCTGAGAGCGAACATTAGTCGTCATGTCATGTCAGTATTAAGAGTTCAAGTGGGAACATGGTATGGAACAAATACTCAGAAATTTACAGAATATTTGGGATTGTTGTTACACGCACCATTCTGGATAAATTTCATATAAATATACTGAATTGCTCAATACACTTGTAAGTAAAGAGGCATGAGCACTCATCACTTTTAAATGGCTCAACTTCTTTGCAGAACGATGGCGCATTAAATACATGGTTTTACTATTTTATCCATGAACTAAAAACCACCATCAACATTAAGTCCCCTGCTTAGTACGTAACAGTGACATTGTTGCGGGGTAAGCACTAGATGGTGACAAATAAAGATACAACTTATGAGGCAAGTTAGATAGATGTTACCAGGATAGAGGCCGCCTAGGTCGTTGAGCAAGACATGTTTAACGAAGTATCAAAGCACGCAGTGATCGTCCTCCTATCATACTTCAATTGCCTCCAGGTAGATTTCGAAATTTTCTAAACTCCATTGCGCTCGATTGCGAGAGACCTTGACTTTAAGTTGCTTGGAGTCTGGACTACTAAGTCGTAACTAAAATGTTTTTTAAA
Organism: Papaver armeniacum; assembly: GCA_023531295.1. Classification (NCBI taxonomy): domain Eukaryota; kingdom Viridiplantae; phylum Streptophyta; class Magnoliopsida; order Ranunculales; family Papaveraceae; genus Papaver; species Papaver armeniacum. Next base: position 20,564 of record JAJJWW010016085.1, on the reverse strand, counting down.
CTCCTGAGCATTGACTGGAATGAAATTGCTTTCATCCTGAGTCTTTATCTCATCGGCTCATTCTTTCCCTTCTGATTGCGATGATGGAATGCTTATATGGGAAAAATCTTTCGGAGCCATCAAGTGAATTAGATGAGCTGAGAGGCGTTCCGTTTCCGACGTGCTGTTATCAAGTCTTCAAGGAATTCGTTCCAAGCGACATCCTTTGAATCATCTTCTGAATCTTGGATTGTTGTATGAATGGGATGCGATGAGCAGTCCCCAGTTACACTTCTGTATGGTCACTAGATCTATATTTTTGAGTCGGCTTGGGAATACAATGCGGTCTTGTAAGGAGGTGTAGATGTGTACTAGATCCGGTGGCGTGGCGTGAAAATATCTCTGCGGAGTACTTTGGAGTCTTTGATGCAGTATACGGCTTCATGTTGAGAACTTCCTGCGGCTCGTAAAGCTTTGACATTGATGATGATATATCAGAAATAGCCTGGTTGAGGGACGTGAAGGCATCCCGTGCTGGCAGTCCCCAAATGTAATTATCTTGAGCCTATTTTCTCTTGAAAGACGTACTTCCATTGCATCTGCTGGTAAGGTGGTTGACGAATTGATGAAGGCGGCAATCATATTTTAGATTCGTCACTTGTTGATCAGAGTCTTGTTTGATAGATCTGTATTGTATCCAAACTTTTGGCAGCTCAGGCACCCCTGCCATAGGAAATTGGCAATCTAGAAACACCGATTCTGATTTTGTCTGCGATGTGGCAGACATGATGCAGTTGGTCTGTGTGGCTTGATGAGGTGTTGAAGCGGCTTCTGGAGCGTGCGTTGAAGTGGCTTCTTCTGGAGAGAGTTGAAGCGGCTTCAGGAGAGAGCGTGCGTTGAAGTGGCTTCTGGAGAGAGCGTGTGTTGAAGCAGCTTCTGGAGAGAGCGTTGAAGAGACTTCAGGAAATAGTGTGCGTTGAAGCGGCTTCTTCTGGAGAGAGCGTTGAAGTGACTTCAGGAGAGAGCATGCGTTGAAGCGGCTTATGGAGAGAGTATTGAAGCGACCTCAAGAGAGAGCGTGCATTGAAGCGGCTTCTTCTGGAGAGAGAAATGAAGCGGCTTCAGGAGAGAGCGTGCGTTGAAGTGGATTCTAGAGTGTGCATTGAAGGGGCTTCAGGAGAGAGCGTGCGTTGAAGCGGCTTCTAGAGAGAACGTTGAAGCGACTTCAGGAGAGAGCGTGCGTTAAAGCGGCTTCTTCTGGAGAGAGCGTTGAAGCGAATTCAGGAGAGAGCATGCGTTGAAGCGGCTTCTGGAGAGAGCGTTGAAGCGACTTCAGGAGAGAGCGTGCGTTGAAGCGGATTCTTCTAGAGAGAGCATTGAAGCGGCTTCAGGAGAGAGAGCGTGAGTTGAAGCGGCTTCTGGAAAGAGCGTTGAAGCGACTTCTGGAGAGAGCGTGCGTTGAAGCGGCTTCTTCTTGAGAGAGCGTTGAAGCGAATTCAGGAGAGAGCGTGCGTTGAAGCGGCTTCTGGAGAGAACTCCAGTGAGGGCGCCCTTAACCCTTGATTTCGAAAAATGATTTCTTCTCATTCTTCTGAGGTGATAAGATATGGCAGATGGGAAGACGACACACAAATAGTGCTGGCCGGCAAGTCGTGTTTTCTTCTCATGGGAAAGAATATCGTTTCTATTATAACATCTCAACACATGCAACGCTCTCTCAGGTGATTCGAAATAGGGGAAATAACAATAATGGTTAAGGATTCGACCAACCTTCAATTTGATTTTCCTTTGCAAATTACATGCTTCTTGATTGACTGTCTCTTGTGCTGAAGAAGTTCTTGATTGACGGAGAAGGAATTTCATGCTGAGCTCAGTCCCCAGTTTACGTGGTTCTATCCTATATGGTCGATGGGTTGACCATGATGAGGTATCGTTCTCTTGCATCCATGTTGATGATTATGTACAAAACAAGTTGGCTGGAGCTTGGATGGCTACGATCAAGATCCTTGACAGGGACGAGTTATGACTACAGGAACAAACCTTGGCAGTGACGAGTGGTGGTTACGGCCATGGATCTTGAAAGGAAAGAGCGTCAGGTACGAGCATGAACCTTGGTCGGCCATGACCATGAACATGAACGGGCTTTGATAAACCACGTATGTGAGTTTATTCTTCCTTCTTTATTTTTGGTGAAGCATCTCCTCCCTAATTCCCTGCATGGAAACTCGCCTATTGTTGCTTGCATGGATGCTCCATCATGGTCTCAAGACGGTTTCGTGGACGGAGTCCCTAAACTATGCAACTCCCGACCTAAGAGGATCTCTGTGCACTCCTTCAGCGCTTAGTTTAAGTTCTCATGCATCCACTTTCTCTTTCAAAATGCGCTTCAATTTGTTGCAATCGCTGGTGGGGTGATGGACGAACCTATGGTAACGACAATATTTTGGATTTGCCATTTCTTCTTCGGTTGGAGGACGTATGGTAGGAGGTAGATTGATGACGCCATCTTGAATCCACACTTATAGGATTTCGATTACCTCTTCAATTGTACACGGGAAAATTAGAGCAGCCTCTCCAGTTTCTTGTTGTTGTGCAGGCGCCTTAGTCGCAGCTTTCCGGGTTTGAGTTGTTTGCTGCGCTAGTGTAGGAGCAGAATATCGCGACATCAATATTTTGCGAGAGTAATAAACAACTACATTGCGAAGGCGTCGCAGGTAAGTAATATAAATGACGCAATGGGTGACGATAGTCAAAACATGAGAAAAGTATGAAGACTTGGCGATATTTAGGAGTGTCGCAAGTAAAAACGTTTATAACACTCGCGACACTTCGCGAATTATTCCCGAAAATAAAGGACAGCTTAGCTGTCATCCACTGTGTATTACCCTATATAAAGGGTTGAATTGGTCTGTTGTGGGGGAGTTCTTTTTGAATTGTTAAGCAAGTCATGAGGAGAGATAAAATCTAGAGTGATTGTAATTTCTTTAGATCAGATCTATCTATCCTTGTAAACATTTCAAGAAGATTATCAATAAAAATATATAATTATTCATCTTCAAATGTGTTAATTGAGTAAATTCCAGTGAGGGGTGTAGTGTGGGATTTCCTGCAACTACATTTGCGCTAGAAACAGGGAATGAGTAGAAGATCAACCTTGTGAATTGGAAGAATCAGGGGTAACAAGAAAGAAATTTCGAATAATTCTAAACAATTTACTAAAATTGAGAAATGGCTAGAAGAAGGAATGTATCAGAACAACCAACGATTGTAAGGAGAAGTGGGAGATTAGTTGGGGAAAGGAGAAATGAAGTAGGTGAACCATCAAGGATAAATGCAAGAGATAGAGAAGAAGGTCAAATTCAACCACCAATTCAACCACCAATTCAACCAACACTGAATAGAGTAATAGATTATGATAGAGTGAGCGTGCATACATGGAGATCAGATTCTATGGAAGAAAGAGAAGAAGTGCAACAACTGATGAATAATGGACAAGAGGAGAGAAATCGAGAAGAAATGGGAGAAACAAAAATTCATAGAAATGAAGAAATTGTAGCATTAGAAACGTTGAGACAAACAATACATGAAGAAAGGCGTCTAGAAGCTGAAGAACGCGCAAATTTAACGAGGCAAAACCACGAATTAAGGATGGAAAATAGGAGGCTGCAAAATAGAAGATTGAGAAGTAATAACAGATCAAGAATCTTCGCAGAAACATTACCTGCAGAAAACGTTAATGAAGAAAATTTGGAAAGGGAACTAAGTTTTGGCGAAGGAGGTCGTGAAGGAAGAGAAGTAATAGAACATCGTTATATTCCATGTCCTGAAGATCTACAGAATGGTCAAAATGACGGAAATCAAGAAAATAGGCAGCGTCAAGGGCAGAATGATCCAATTAATAAAGAAAATCAGGAAGAAGGAAGAAGAATATTACTTGGGAGAGAAACACGAAGGAAACAAAAGGAAATTGAAGATGACATTGAAAAAACATTATATTGAACAAGCACGTTTATCTCGCGAGAGGGAAAGATTGAGAGCAGAAATGGAAGAACAGGAATTGGAGGAAGCGGTTCGCGAATAATCATGACAATCGAGAAAGAAGGCGCGAGCAAAATCGCAACAATGGAAATATTAACGAAGAATATGAAAGAGTACAAAGGAGAATTGGTAGACAACCAAGAAGAGAAAATGATAGATACAATGGTGTGCACATTCGCGAACGAGATGAAGGAGAAAGTCGCAGAGAAAGAAGAGAAGAGAATGTTGAACAAGAAAACCAAGATAGGCGTGAACGCAGAAGGAGAGAAACAGATTTAAAAAGACCAATGAATCCGAACACTGAGGTAAATGAACAAATTTTAAGAGAATTGGCGGAGATGAGAGGAATGTTGAATAGTAGAGGAGGTGGATGAAGAAGACAATTGGATGAGGCAATCGAGGAAGCTGCAAAAACCCCCTTTACTTTAGAGGTGCAGTTAGGTGGGATACCCCAAAATGCAATTTACCTGCGTTAACCAGCATTTTTGATGGAACAACTTGCGCAATACAACACATCAAAGCGTATGTAAGATGTATGTTACAATGGGAAAGTCATGACGCTATATTGTGCAAATATTTCGCATCAAGCTTAACAGGAGAAGCACTGAAGTGGTTTGAAGGTTTACCAAGAAACACCATCACGTTATTCAATCATCTACAAGCTATATTCTTAGGGGCATACATAAGTAATAACTCCTCGCGACCAGGAATTGAAGATGTATTTGGGCTAAAACAAAGGGTTGGTGAAAGTTTAAGGCACCTAACTGTGAGATGGAAGACGATGTGTAGCGAGATGGCCGGAAGAGTAGATGAAAGATATCTCATTTTATCATTTATAAACGCTATGTTCGCAACCAACCTGCTATATATTCAAATTTTTAGAGTCAAGAATACAATCACGATGACGGAGCTGCGATAATTGCAAGAGGAATATATTACTTTGGAAGAAAGGCAAAATGAGGTGGAGTCGTACCCGATTGCGAATACAAGTTCAAATGCCGCGAATGCAAGTTTGTTACCCAGGTTAATACACACAGTGGCGAGTACCTCGCAAGGGCAACATGAGGGAGTGATAAATGATGGACAGCCAAAGTTGGTAGCCATGGGAAGCCGAGATCAAGAAGAGTTTGAAAGAGAAAGAAATTACTACAACCGTGGCGGCAATAACAAAATTCAGAGACTTGATCACTCGCAAGAAACTTATGGAAGTCAAAAACAATTATCATGGAGGTCAGCGACGTCATAGAGTAGTATGGGAAGAAATCAAGATGCCACCACTGAATACTAGTGTGGAAAAAATATGGGAAGCTATACTCCTGATGGAAAACATACCCGCACCATGGAACATGGGGAGTGAACCACCACCAAGTGATAGAAGTCATGAATTCTGCTCTTACCACCGTTTTCATGGACATTTGACAAATGACTGCAGAAACATAAAAAGAATCATCCTTAGAATGATTGATCAAGGAAAGTTGAATCACTTTCTAAAAAGTGAAGAGAAAGTTCAACAATTGCCACCACCACCATCAAAGGGGAAAGAAACGTTCATAATAGAAGTTGGGGCGAAAGCTAAAATTTATTTTGTAACTCCATTGTTCACTCATATCGCACAATTGAAGATTTTCATGATAATATACTCAGTAGGGTTTTTGCGAGGGATGTTGATAATAAAGAAGTGATGAATATTGCGAAGATGTCGCAGTTTAAAGAATGGCAGATGCAGATTATTTCTTTCAACGCAGAAGAGATTCCTGAAGGCAAAGAGACGCATGACAACCCATTGGTTGTAAAATTGGAGATTAATCCAAAACCAGTAGATGGCGAAGACGATGAAGCAGAGAATTGTTGGGCGATCAATAGAATACTGATTGACACTGGAAGTTCAGTAAACATCCTCTTTTACCATACTTACAAGACTATGGGAGGAAAGGATGAAGAATTGATACCTTCAACATACAAGATATATGGTTTCAATGGCACAACAAACAAGCCTAAAGGAGAAGTTCATATGAGAATACCTCTGCAAGGATTATCTACTGATATTCTGTTCTGTGTGGTCGATGTGGAATCCCCTTATAATGCATTGATTGGAAGGCCATGGTTGCACGACATTTTGGGAGTAGCGTCAACATATCATCAGTGTATAAAATTTCCTCATCCTAGTGGTGTTGGAATTATAAAAGGAGATTGGACAGAGGGACAAAAATGCTATGAGATCGATGTGGAGAGCTGCAAGAGAGAGCTGAGAAAATAAAGGGTTGGAAACAACATGCAAAAGATGAGAAAAGAAGAGAAAGATTAATGGTGGATGCCATTGATGTAAGAGGAGAAGATACATTGCGAAACAAGTGCATGAAAACAGTTAGGAATTATGATGGAAAGGAATCATTAAGAGATTTGAATGATATAGAGGCAGAGAATAGCAAGAGCAAAAAGTATAAGAAGTGAACAATCATCAAAAAGTAACAACAAAAAATTGTTCGGAGTAAGAGGAAGAAACAATAATTGAAGAAGAAATATGCGAGGATCTCGCCATTAAGAATGTATGACAATTTGATTGAAGAATTGAAAAACAAAAATGATTAAACAATGTAAGATTGTGCGATAGTTTCGCAAACAAAATGAATGATTGAATGAATTAACAAAAATGAAAGAGTGAGTGAATGGGACGAACCTTTATGGCGTACACCCTAGTTCGCGAATGATATTTCGCAAGAGGCAAATGTAAGACCTAAAGTGCGTCATATAAGGGGGTATCTCTTGACATGGCTCAGGGGAAAGGTTACACCGCCCCTGGAACCTGAGTCATGGAGATTTGGGGCCCATGAAAGCCTATCCGGGAGAGATACCTTGGATTTCCAACTATATATATAAGGTTATACCCTGGTTGGACGCCCGAGGATCTCTTCTTAGGAGTCAGTGTATGCTCGAGGCGCCGGGGTACACGGTTGATCCAAGAGTGCCTGGGGCATTTGAAGTGTCTCGGCCATTCTTGGCAAGTCTTGGTATATGCTGCACTCGGTCCGAAGAAAACTCCACTTAGGGTGCAATCTCGTAACCATAAGCCATATAGGTATAAGGGATAAGAGGCTGCGAAACAACTGGTTGTTGTTAAGACCGGATGGGAGGAGCTAGTCTTGTATGGCCGATGTACGCCTCCTTGAAGGGGCAACCAGGGAGAAGATAAGGGCGGCACCTTCCATTAGGGAGCTGATAAGTGTCAAAAGACGCAAATGTCATGAGACTTTATTTTCGCAAGGAAATTTAGGCTTGTCATATTTGTGCAATGATCCTGTAGAGGCAATAATACTGACGCAAGGATAAGGCGAGATCAATGGGTTTTTGCATGAAAATGCAAAAATATCCTGCGATTTCGTCGCAAAGACGGCAATGTCATGGGATTTTACACTCGCAAGAGTATTTAGGCCTGTCATATTGTCGCAGAAAAATATCCTGCAGAGGCAAAAATACTTAACAAATGATAAGACAAGGTCAATGGGTCATTACATGAAAATGTAAAGACGTCCTGCGATTTTGTCGCAACGAGGGGTGGCGAAATAAGAACTTTAATTAGGAAGGCAAAATAAGACCACACAAAGATGATAAGGCAAGAGCAATGGATTTCTTCATTTGTGAAGACATCCTGCGATCTTGTCGCAATAATGAACTTCAACATAACTAAAGATATAGACATGCACAAAATTGAGGAAGCGAGTAAGCTTGCGAAAACGATTATGTTCCATCATAGAGTTACAAATAATAAAGGATGAAGTCAGAGATTTCATTACTCAGATATAATTGGTCAAATCAATCATTTGAAAATGAATAACAGAGGCAAGTATGGGAATGAATAGGATAAAATCTTGTTATTCATTTCTACATGATGGATTTATGCATTCATAATGATAGTTAGCTGAATTATAAAGAAGAATTGCTTGACGAATACGCGCAAGTAAAGAAAACGAAGATTGAATTCATATTTTACAATCCAAGAAGATTGAAAGAGTATATATATTACAAGAAGCGAAAGAAGAAAAAGAAGTTAATTCTTTGAGGATTCTTCTTCTTGGTCAGATTCTTCAGTTCCATCATTCTTTTCGCCAGAATCTTCTTCTTCGCTAGCTTCACTATTGAGACATCCGAGAAAGGCGTATCCTCGAATAACATCGCGAAGACAAGGATATGAACTAAGAGGAATGCGGTGATCATTGCAAACCATTTCAATAGTTTGATTGCGAAAACAAACAAGCAAAGATTGTTGAAATTCGCCACCAGTAGCTTGCAGCTGTTTCTTCAACTTAGAATACTTGTTATTGCGAAGAGAAAGGCCTTCTGCGAGTTCCCCTTTTCAGACTCAAGTTCTTCAATCCTTATTTGAAATCTCTTCTCGGATTCTGCAAAACATATGATAATGAATTAACAACACAATAACAGTATTACAGAGATAAAGAGCAGCAAAGTATAATAAACAACCTTCTCTGTCAGATATCATATCTTTAACCAAGGCAAGATGCTCGACATGAAGACTAACATCAACACCTAAATTATTCCTAGCATTATCTAGAACCTTCGCAGCCCAAGCAAACTCATCATCATTATTTATAACAAGAAGCGAACGAACTTGCTCTTATCACTCAATAAGTATGGCATTCTGACGAAGAGATTCATCTCGTTCAATTTGTACTTCGAGAAGAGACTTTTGAAATGTTGCTAATGCATGTGCACCCTTATTAGCAATACGATCTTTCTCATCTATAAGGCCACTAATTTTCTTTCTTGAAAGTTCGATTTTTCTATGGGAATCAAGATACATTTGTTTAAATCGGTTGGCTAAACCCAAACTAGCTCTATGCTCAATCTCTAAGAGGCGACATTTAGTTCAAGTTCATTTAATGAAAGGGAATCAATTTTGTTCGACAAATTACTTAAAGACTCGTTGAGATGGGTGAGAAGAACATCATTATCCATGGGCTCGGGAAATGAATGGAGAAGAATGGCTTCTTCAGAGAGATTATATATGTCTGCGAAAAATAATAAATCAGCAAAGAATAATAGCCGACAAAGTAAAGATGACTTGAAGAATAAAAATTTTATACCATAAAGTTGTTTGGTTAGCGCTTTGAAGAGTAGACATCTTAGTCTTCTCGAGAAGCAAATTCGTTTCCAATTGTTGAATTCTTTCATCTTTCTTGCGAGACATTGCAATCTCAATTTCTAGTTCTCGAATCTTCTCTTTAAGTTGGAGATTCTTCTTTTCAAGGTTGTCGCGTCTTCTCTCGAGATCTGAGGCAACAACAAAGGAAGCTCTCCCAGACTATAAAGAAAAAAAAATTGTTAAGATAAAGCTTGTAATCGAAATTACAGAGAAGCCAAGGAATATGAACATACCAAAGCAGTGAGAGCATTTAAGTGACTGGAGGTCAACGTTCGAGAAACTCCGCGAAAAGATTCATTATCCTCTAATAGTGGGGCATCGCAAATTTTTGCGAGAGCTCCGCAAGTAGTAGTTAGATGATCATCTCCTAATCCTTGTATAGAATCGGAGAAGACACTGGACAATTGCGCCATAGCAGAAGTTGTCGAGTGATTCTCTTTCACATAGGAAGTACCAACTTCATTTTCACCCTCATCAGAATTTTCGTTGGTTTGAGAACTACAATGAGAAGAGAGATGGATTTTCCGTTTTCTAGAAAGCGGAGCATAAAACTTGTCCTTCCGAAAAGTAATTTTATCCTTGCCTTTAACCTTCGCAGCTTCAGCCTCTTCAACGTCAACCTTCGCATACGCATGAAGATAAGAAACAGAGGCAAAAATATTGTTTAAAATAACAAAAGAAAATGTTTCTTACTTCATCCGTGAGCGATCGGAGTATCGCTGTGGATACTCGGCTTTGGATCTTCTTTATACTTCTTTCTCATTCCGCGATCTAAATTTTTTTGAAAGTTAATAAATAAAAGAGGAAGAAGATGTCGCAAGGCGAAATTGAAAAAGGAAATATACCTCTTTGTCTCCTCGTGCCACTTAAACTCCCAAGGATGATAATTCGCGAGGTGTGCAGGGAGAACATGTGAACCTGCGATGTAAGGTCCACTCAACAACAAAGGAACAACCCACCATTTCTCATCTTTGGAATGGCGGGGAGTACTATTGTTGCCCGAATGCCAATCAATATCTTGCATAAGCAGCTTGTCATCGGAAATATTATCTATTCTTTTCAGTGAGCGCCCAAATGGGGATTTATCATTTCTCATGTTTATTATCAATAATTCGCAAAGAAATTTTCTACAAAGATACTTCTCGCAACTATCTCCAAATTTGCAAATTTAGGATCTCTAACATTAACAGATATAAAGATCCTTTACCAGCAAGTGGTTTGCGAATTCAAGCATCAAACGGATGCGATCGCCACTCAACCGATAAACAGCTCACGAGAACTTTTCATGAGCAAGGATTTCATAGAATAATGGTATCTCGGGATTATATAAAGGAATGGGAAGTCCAGCGAGGAGTTGACCTAGCGAGACTATGATTTTATGATCATCACATTGATGATCAAAAAATAGTTGTGCGAGAGAATAGACGAAGATTTTGATCGAGAATGGTTGACAAGATGAAACCCTTCTCTTGTAATTTATTTTGAGTATCTTCAAAAGGGGTTTATATGTACGATCCAAAGAAGCCATTGATATAGTATGGGAATGAATGGAGAATTGAAGATTGAGAGAATTGAAAGGGAGGATTACAGAGAGTGTGCGCAAATTGCGGAGGAAGAAAGTTAAAGGAAAGTTGCAGAGGGAAAATAAAAGAGAAAAAGAGAAGGGTAAGAAAGCTATATATAGAGAAGAGAATCCTCGAGAAAACAAATGCATTTAATGCGAGATGGGACGTAAATGGTCAAGAATAAGTAGTTGAAAGAGACGTGTCAAGAAAAGAGTGGAAGAAGAAACACCTGTAATAAATTCCGTACATGAATAAAACGAGTAAAAGTGAACGATCGCGAGATAAAGATAAGCAGTTGCGGCATTTTAAAATATTGGTTCTCATGACATTCTCTTCTTCGCAGAGAAGACATGAGAAGAGGCAAGATGTAGGAGCAGAATATCGCGACATCAATATTTTATGAGAGTAATAAACAACTACATTGCGAAGGCGTCGCAGGTAAGTAATATAAATGACGCAATGGGTGACGATAGTCAAAACATGAGAAAAGTATGAAGACTTGGCGATATTTAGGAGTGTCGCAATTAAAAACGTTTATAACACTCGTGACACTTCGCGAATTATTACTGAAAATAAAGGACAGCTTTAGCTGTCATCCACTCGTATTACCCTATATAAAGGGTTGAATTGGTCTGTTGTGGGGGAGTTCTTTTTGAATTGTTAAGCAAGTCATGAGGAGAGAGAAAATATAGAGTGATTGTAATTTCTTTAGATCATATCTATCTATCCTTGTAAATATTTCAAGAAGATTATCAATAAAAATATATAATTATTCATCTTCAAATGTGTTAATTGAGTAAATTCCAGTGAGGGGTGTAGTGTGGGATTTCCTGCAACTACAGCTAGTGCGGCACATTTGGGTTGTTGATAGCCATTCTCTGATGCATTCTATTTCCACCCTCACTAGCGATTGACTGGAGGTTGGATCTTTTATTGAAAGGACGCTTGCTTTCCTGAACATCTTTACGAGTTTCTTCATTCTGGGACGGTTCGGATCGACTGAGTAAAGCAGCGGCGGATCTCTTAGCAGCTTCTGATGCAATATGGGAATTGATATTTTCCAAGAAGGACGCACATAATGAAATCACCTTTTCATTGCGAGGACTCTGATGAGAACGTGATAAATCCCACGAGTCTTCTTTCGAGTTTGAGGAAACATCTCACGATCTTCATGAGCGGACACGTTAGGTTGGTGGTAGCCTATCCATTCGACGTGACCATAGGCTTCATCTTCCTCACCAGAATAGGAATATGAATCTTGGAAGAAGGACTACTACCATCATTATTGAACCAAAATGAATTATTTGGTGGCTTTCCTTCAAAATGAATGCGTGTTGGTTCCTTTGATAGTTGATCCGCGAGGACTTTCAAAAGCGCAAATACTCCGTCCTGCGTCTTGACAATAGTAGCTTGATTCCTGATAATATCATTCAGGATTATCATCAAATCATGAATAGTTGTTAAATATTGAGACACCATAGCCTCGACGAGGGTTTTGAATGAAAGAACGGATTCGTGGAATAACATGTGAAGTATTTTCAACGGAGAAGTAAAATTGGGATTGAGGGTTTCTGAACCATTTCTAAGATCAACCATATTGATAAATTTAGGAAATTGAAAACGGGATATGGGAAATGATTTTTGCAACCGAGAGATCAATCTCCCACTGTGGTCGCCAGTTGTTTTGGGGTAAAAACTGATTCTGATGTTTTTGGTAAATTTGGGTTTGTTGATGAGAAACGAATTCAAACCCTAAACAAATGCACTGCACGGGAATACTTTTAAATTCGAGAGATCAATCTGTAAGACTCTGGCCTAAACCAAGAAATGGCCGTTCCATATTCAATTCGGTCACAAAGTGAAGGAGAAGGGTTAATCTTAGGAAGGGAAGCGAAGAAGGTGTTTGAGATCAGAATGTTGAATTATGAAGGTGTGGTTATTTTATGACTTGTATCAGAATGTGGAACTGGCTTGCGGAGTGTAATATATCAGTCCTTCTTCACATCTTCAAGTCTTCGCAATACTTGTAAAGTCTCGTTATCCTAATATTTTCAAGCTAACTTGTACGAAGTTGACTCTAGTACATAATCAAGCGACTCTTAACTTGAGTTTTGATTCACTAAAATAGACAACCAAACTTGACATACCAACGCTTGGTGGGTTCAACCGAGCTATGCTCTAAAAATTTCCTCCTTTGTACAATGATATTTGAGAGTTTGAATTTCATGAATACGATGTAAAGTATATACACTGTTTTATTAATCAATTCCGGATATGTTATGATAGTATATTGTAGTTACCTAAAATCGGTGAGAGGCTAAAGTGGGATTCTAGGGTTTCTGAAAGTGAGTTACGGGAGGTTGAGCACGAATAATCTTCGCCTAAACCACGCACAATGGCCATTCAAAGGCTGCTTCAGTCACAGGGAAGAGATTTAAGGCTGGTCTTAAGGAGGGAAGCAGATGAAGAGAGACATCAGAGAATTTTAGGGTTTGAATAAGAATTGATCTGATAGGTTAAGAGAAAGATCCTCGTAGCTTCGAAAAATAAAGGACCTATTTGTAACTGAATTCTCTAATCTCAGGTCGGTGAAGATAAGGATTGCTTTCCGTGTCGTGCGGAACAATTCTCCCGTCTCTTCAGGAATAGATAGAGATAAACTAGGTTAAGTTTATCTCATTGTTCCACCGCCTTTACTTTACTCTTCCGTGGTAAGAAATAAGCTGGGTATTTCTCACACGTGCCTTAGACCGCCAGACCAAAACCCTAATTAGTATTCCCCATTTGCGTGAAGAAAGTCACCTTTGTGATGACGTGTTGAGTTAGAAAAATATTCCCTTTAGCCGAGTTGGCGAGATAGAGAGATGCTCTCTAATTTGTAAGAATGACTAGGATGAGTCACGTGAAAAGGAATGGGATGCCTCAAAATTCGTGTGGAGAGGAGACTCGATTCCTACATGAGGCTCGTGCCTACCATGGGGAATATTCAGCCTTATCTGAGATTTCCCAAGATATTTGAATCTCTCCGAGATTTTGCAGAGAGATATGAATATCTCAAAGATTTTGCAGAGAGATATGAATCTCTCCAAGATTTTGCAGAGAGATTTTGCAGACGGATCAAAATCTCTACGAAGATTTTCTTAACGGATCCGAATATCTTTATGGTCAGATGGGACTCATCCTGGAGAGAGAGAAAATACTTTGTACGCCTGATTAATGCTTCTGCGAGACTTTGGCTCACTTGTCTTTGGCCAGCGTATCTTGCAGAGATGTGCTAGGAATCAACTGTGTGTCCATATGATGAGCCAACAAGACCAGTTTATCTCGAAAGGATGTTCTAGGAGTCTGTCGAAAGGTCTCAAAGGTAGAATAACTAGGGTATCTCACGCTGATGTCCTAGGAGTTATTCGGAAACCTCAGTAAGTCAAGTCAGAGCCTAGAGCAGACATGACCAGTGCTTCTCACGATGATGTACTAGGAATCAGTCCTTGATCTCAAATAGGGTGAGTCGTGCTTGCAGGAGATATGCGTATCTCCGCTGTGGGTCATAAGTCCGCCGAGGACGTCTTTACGCATCTACAGAGCCTACATGACCAACAGTATCTCATCGAGGATGTTTACTAGGAATCATGGATTCACAATCAGTTGCGTCTTGCGAAGACATGCTGGAACTGTGGTTGTTCTGGTTCATAAGTCTGTCGGGGACGTTTTACGCTCTGAGAACCTACGTGACCCGCGGTATCTCTTCGAGGATGTGTGTTAGGAATCACGACATCACGACCAGCACTGTCTCGCGGGGATGTATACAAGAAATCGTGTTTATGGGTGCCTTGAGTACCAAGGTATTAATCTCTCCCGTGAGAGTTTAGTTTTGTCCATGGTCTTGAAATGACGCTTTTGACCCTTGTACAAATTTCACCATCTACATATGTACACCGAGGAAAAATACAAACATTTAAGCAACAAAATATATAATTTTAAACCCTAACTCAGTTTCGTAAGAATCAAAGTTACACTTAGCATGCACAACAAGCATTTAAACCATTATGATAACCTAGTGGATGAGTTGTGTTTCGTGAGGGTTTATAGAGATATCTACCCATAAATCTGTGCTAATTTGTCTCAGTCTTCATCGGAATCTCCGAGAAAGGGATTGTGTTTCAGTTTTGATAATTGATCAATGAACTTTCTTTTTAAAAACTCATAGCACTCAACAAGTTCAAATTCTCCCGCCTTTAGTTGAGAGTATTTGATTACGCCAGTCTCTCCCACAACACCCAAAAATTAATTTTAATGTTCATTAGTTGGAAGTTAAATAAATTAAAATATCAAAAAGTAAATGGATAAAGATTTACAAGTATTTCAGTTGCCATTGATTCAGAACAATTGCACTTGGTGAAATCATGTGTTGGAGGGCTATCAACTCTGATACTCCTTCATTGATTACTAGATTACTATCATGTATGTTTTACATTGTTCTTTGGAGAAAATTTTTATAATCTCTTTTATAATAGCACCACACCGGTTCCAGAAGGTATCAATTGGACAAACTCCTTACCAAACATCCGAATGAGAGTTTCGTATAACTAAATCTTCTTGTATAATTGGCCATAATACTTGAAGATATTTTTATAATGAATTGATTAGAAGAAAGTTAATTTTTACGAAGAAAATGAGAAATAATTTTTATGGTGTAAAAGGTTTGAGTAGTGGAGGAAGAAAAATAAATCAATGAATAAGCAGTTGATTGAGATGAATTTTATTTGAGAAGATTGGTTTTGTTTTATAGAGAATAATAATCGCAACGACTATGTTTTTCAAAAAAAATATCCTATAAGGTCCAACGATCCGGAAGATAAAGCCATCTATGACAAATACGGGGCCAAGATCAAGTGTGAGAGAGTGTAAAAAAAATTAATCAAATAAGTATTGAATTTATAGGAGGGACCGTGTGGATACTTAGTCTCGACAAGCTAAGCCTTCACTTACCAACCATATAGATTTGTAGTTATGGTACGCCTTGACTTAACTAATTACCACAATCGTATCATCATAGTAGTTGCTTATTACTAGATTGTGGCTAAAAATAAAAACAACGCTCAGTATACTGCATACTTTTTAATTTGATGATATACTATCTTTATTTCAGCAAAAGTTATACTTTTATTTAACGAAAAATGATTCAAATCGAAACTGAAAATATCAAAACACAGAGACTGTGTTCCGTGTGATTACTTTGTAGTTAGTTCCATGTAATGTTAGGAATCTTAGGATTCATGTTGTGTATGTAACAAGTATAGACTCTTCTTAATTATGCAACAAGTACCTACTTCCGTACTTGGACAGGTAACAACTAAGTGGTTCTAGAACATGGCAGGGCAATCCTTCTGTTCTCGTCCTTCTCCTTTTTATTTCTTCAACTAGGTATCACCGGGGCCTTACGTCCCCGGCTCAACCTCCAAAGTTATTTCTTAAATCTTCATTTAAGTTGGTTTTAGTCTGCCACTTATATTGCGAAAGTAATATAACACATTTACTTTATCTTTCTTTACTTATGCATTCACCAACCACATATTTTGTGAACGCATAATAACTGATGTGGATTCCAAGATGCATTTTTTTATTTGGTTTTTAAGGTGTTTCAATTCCATATAAATTAATCAGCAAAAGAACTAATAACATCAATACTAATCGGTCTAGCAAAAAAATATGTTGAAAAAAAAATATGAACCAATTGATCTAATTTCATCCATATTTATCCATGATTAGTTTTTAAAACCAATCATCCTTCTCGAAGATAGAAATAGAAAAATTAAAAGAATAGATGTATCCATGTTGTCTCCTCAAATAAGTTTAGTTCATTACGATAATAATGAGAGAGAATGATACAGAAGAGAAGTGCTTAATATGGACCAACTCCAAAAAACAAATTGATTGAGCTTTACTTCGAAAGTATAGTATGGTAGTCTTCTTTAGCAAAACAAACGTGATTTCCTTAACGTGTAATTGTGAGCCTAATCTGGTCACGCTAAAGAGACTACACAAAAGACTTGTAGTAGAGTGTAGATAGTACAACAATGTGACACTAATGCATAAATACGTCTAAGCTCCCAGTTTAGCAAGCAATTGGTAAATCATCCTGCTCAAATTTTGGACTTAAACAACTTCCCAATTTATAACCAACTGTCATTAGTTTAAAAGGGACGAGAAAAGTTTTAGACCATCAATGATCTTCACATGTCATTGTTAATGCATTGAAGATACTATTCTTCTGTACCGCCCAACCATGCATAAACAAAGTTGTAGAATGTTTCATCCTGTAAAATTTAACTTTCACCCAAACATACCAAAATAGATTATCACCAACTTTTTCCCTTTTAAATTACTTTCAACAATTATCTCCATCATCTAAATTATTATGTAATCTACTTTCATATAATAGTTTTTTCTTATACACGAAGAGTTTGTTATTTGTGCTAACTTATATAACGTCGATATCATGTTATTCAACCAACTTAGATGATTTGACGTATTTTTTGCCGACAAATGCCAAGTTTATATTAGTTTAGGTTTGAATATGTAGTTATTCAATTAAAATTTGAACAATATGAAACAAATAAATGCACAATCACAATCAAATAATTTTTGTTACTTGTGAAGGTGGATAGTCAACCAAACAACATAAAGATATTCTTCATGTAGCAAATGACTGTATAAACGCTACTCGGCCTCGGGTGGTCCAATAAATCTTACGCATCAATGTGTTGTTGTACCTCATCATATTTATTGATAGTTAACTTTGCGCCATCATGATATTTGCATATTTATTGTAGTTGACGGCCCTTACTCCCCCAAAGACTTCCCCATTAATGTGAAAATTTAACACTCTAAACAAATATGGGTTGTATTGAACATCATCCGCATTACTTGTTAGATACCTTATGAACAAATACTTCCTGATCTTCATCACGTCGACGATAGATTGGATATCTACCTTTATTTGTGCTTAAACTATTAACATGTCTTTTCGAATAACTTATAAATGTTCATGCACATATAATTCTTATTACATGGATGATGTACCATAAATTTTTGGAATCTGAAAATGTGGCACCAATTAATTTAATCAACTTGCTTGCATGTGAGAGATTTTCAAGAGCAACTAAGAATAAAAGAGTGTACATATGAGGCAAGCCACTGTTTTGGAATTCAACCGTGAACAGGCATGTAACTACTTTGCAAGTTTTTTTTTTTTTTTTTTTTTTGATTTCTACCATTAACTAAGGTCTCTCTTTAACTTAAAGGCACGAACTATCATATCAGGTCGGTCAGAAGCATATTCATGTGCTATGGGCTCGTCTTTAATCTCCGACCAAATGGGCCTGGGTGGTGATCAAAACGTGTAACTATTGAATCCTTATATATTTTAGAAGCATGTCTTGGACCACCAATGAACATCGATGGAAGGACATAAGGCTTGCCTCTTTCGTTTGGTTTCTTCTCATCATCTACATATTTTTTATAGATCAACATAACAATCCGCTAGCATCATATCTTGGATTTTATTAAGATAGTATAGACGATTATGTTTGGTCTATGCCCCAAGTACCTAATAAGAACTCTTGAATGGTGAAGTTCGGTTGATGCCCGAGTGTTTACTAAGAACTCTTGAATACTTCTTTTTTCTCCCAGGATCGTATAATGCTCGCTTAGTTATTAGAAGGCGGATTTCGTAGAATATTTCGAAGTTAATCGAGATTTACTTAGCCGGATCTGGTTGCTTCATGTAGAGTTGCAAACTAAGTTCACAAAGAAAAAAATACACAGGATGGCACTCAAAAAATCCATCAAACATGTTTGTCATCTTCAATTGGAGTATAATATCGTAGGTTAGGTATCTAGGAACCTTCTCCTTATAATGTTTCTGACATTTTGTCGGTCGTTGGTAGGTTGTACCACATGATAGCTTTCACATCTTTCTAGGCATGAATAACCTTGCTGAGAATCTCATGCGCTGAAGTTTACTTAGTGTAAAACACATAATGGTTCAATAGAGTGTCCTGAATTACCTTAAAAATATCTATGTCTAACTGAGGATCTCGCGTTTCCCAAATGGACACGAATTGATTAGGATCATATATATACCCAACAATGAATAAAATAATTCTTTTTCTTCACCGGGTACCAACCCTCCACTTTTATGACGAAATTTCTCGTGTATTGAGAAGCACTTCGGACCCCTTTTAAATTTCCTTTGTCCATATTGCAAATAAGACAGGTAAATACATTTGGAACATTATACTCTCGGATACGGTTATGAAATAATTTTGACTTTAGATCATCACCATATATAAATCTCTAAAAAACCGTATGGGGTTTCAATCAAGTAAGGGAGATTTACTTTTTAATTATGAGGGAAACATTTCCCAAAGAGTGGTTTATCCTTGGATGAACATGTCCATCTTCGTTGATCCGAGGTGTAAGGCTCCGCGTAATGAGCATTTAATTTTATATCCTTTCAAGATAATGGCGGACAAAGAAGTCTTAAGTCCCATTCTGAGTCAAATTCCTTTATGTATTTTCATCACTTTCCTTATCTTATCCGAAGGAATATTAAAATTGTCTGAACTGTCCTATGTAAAAATCTTCAACACCAATTGATATTTACACGAACAAATATGTATGCAATTAACCTCGGATTTACTTACGCACACTTCTAAAGTATTATTAACGAACACTTTGGTAGAGAAGTTATGTCCAACGTACGTTGAAACCAAAATACTTATAAGTAGATCCACACAACTCGATGATAATGTCGAAATCACAAAGTTATCCGAGTAATTCTTATTTCTTAGACATAAATCTTCTACGAAACTAATTAGTATTTGATGATGACAAAGTCAAAGGCATAACTTGTTCATATTCTTACCGTATTTCTTAAGACAACGAATCTTTTAAATAGTTAGACGCATCAGTTTAGGCAAGAAATTTTGTTCATGTAAATAAATTTTGTCAACAATGTAGAAGCAAATAATTTAATGTGTACCATGATGATATATATATATATATATATATTCAAACTTGATGTTACATATCAGTGAATGTTACGCAAATCTTGGAAAGCCGCACAATTCATCATTTCTATTATAATAATAAATAATAAACCATGTTTTGAAGTGAACATCAAGAAAATCGTAAGAATATGAACACTCGAACTTTAGTACCACCTTAGCAGCACCCAAGTACATGAATAAAATTAATATCCCCTTAAAATCAATATCCCCCGATTATGGGTTCATTTTCAATACGGGGAGTGTGGAATTTCTTTGTTTGTAAAAACAATTTGACGGACAATCGGCGGGTTCATGGACACATATTTGTCGCAAAGCCCAAACAACTCGTAATAAGTGTGTAATTCTGCAATGTATTAATCGAGACGATGATGCGCTAAGACATATGGATCGATAAGAATCTAATATTTGCTCATGAGCTTTCTCTTATATAGATTCACCCCGGAGCCCCATATTATTTTAGATCGACCTCCATAATACAAAAAATGAACATTATCTTCTCGAGTCACTAAAGTTACTATAATAAACCATTTTCTTGACCAACCTTTTATACGATCCAAACACAAATTTGTATTGCGTAACCGAATCAATTCTAAGTTCAATTCCATCTTGCCCCAATGTGTGAATCAGTTAAAAGAGGCCTACCACATGTTGAGACTCAAAATATCACTCCAAGCAAATGAGAGGAAAACAACGGAGTTGATTACCATGTATCACAAACGATGAAGTTGGCTAGTACCTTATAGAAACCAC